>JBAGKK010521207.1:0-13214 GCA_037177015.1 Euceroptres primus
TATATATGTATGTTTTATTATATTCCAAGAGAACATTAAATGTTCTTTAAACCGATCGGCAATAAAATACATTACTATGTGAATACTAGTCCTTTTGTGTTTAATAATAATTACCAATTTTATCGAAATCAAATCATGCAACCTCATATAACATATATAAAATAACATAAATTAAATGAAATATAACATAAGTAAAATAAAAGAGTAGCAAATAAGTCTAATTTATTCAGGTAAAAACAGAAAAAAATAAACTGAAAGGTGATTCTTAGATCAAATACTAGAGAGCCGCAGGCCAACCGTCTCTCACCGATGCTCCGGTGTTCCAAAGCACTCACATGCCCGGAAAAAGCGAATTGAATGCTCGCAATTCTGGAACGGTTAGATCGATTGACGTAAAACTTTCCAAAAAACTTAAATATATCCCAATAAACATTTCTTGAAAGTTTTCGCTCACTTGAAATTACTCAGACGAAGCGATCGAAAATTTTCTAACCCTGTTTCGATTATGCTTGACGAAAAAATTAATAACTTTTTTCCATAACAACAATTATTCGTTTTGGGCATTTTGCCATGTCCGGAATAGTCTAGCGGAAAACATTCCAAATTTAAGGTCAAAATATTAAATTTGGGTTTCGGAGCAAGATGAAGTCAAAATTCTTGACATTTTCTTTTGACAAAAATACAATTTTTTTATTTATTACAAAAACGGCAAAAGACACAACTTTTTTGAAAAAGAAAAAAATATGCACCATACAATTTCATATAAGAATGCAGTTTTTTAATTTTTATTTTTGAAGCTTATTTTTCGAGGTATCAGGGGCCAGTCGGAACGGTCAGCTAAATTTTATATGTCCTTATACTATCCAGATGCTCAATTCTTGACCGATTTTGGTGTTTTGTTGCTTAAAATGCTCAGGATTAATTCCTGCAGAACGAATTTAGGCCCGATTTTTTAATATCACTCTGTGGAATTTATTATTTGAACAAATAGAACGTCATAATTGAACATTTTGCAAATATCATTTCTTTTCTCCAAAGAAAAGACTTAAGAGAAGTCTCTATTTGCCAAAATTATTGCAAATACACTTCAGGAACATAAATATTCAGTTTAATGTCTAAGCCAATTGTTATAAACAATTTATGTAAGCAATTATTTTCATAGGGTGCTTAACCGCAACAAAAAACTTTATCTTGATTAAAAATACCTAAATATCTCCTAGAAGTAGTACTTACAATGGAAAATAACCATTAGTTAAAAATTACCATTATTATAAATATTCTAATAAACAATTGTTTTTTTCCAAGTATTGTTTTTCTCATCAAACAACTTTCAAATCAGTTCTAAATTATGATAAATAGCTGCAGAAAAATATAAATGTTAAATATTTGTATTGTTAATAACAATATTATAAAAAAATTTTAAAAATTAGCGTTTTCCACCTGAAAAAAATTATTTTTTCTGCTAAATTATGTTGCAGCTGTAATGACCCCGAAGTATATAGACCGCATACAAATAAATATTTAATATTGTTTATAAGGAAAGAAACATTTTTATTTATTTATTAAGTAATCCCTAATACTATACTAATTTTTATATTGCGTTATTTGTACTTAATTAATAAATTTCTATAAGTGGGTACCCGAGTACCCTGGGTGTTGTGGTCGAGTTGTGTACTTTGACGCAAACATTTTTTTATTCATAGAACTCGCAAAATTATTTCACAAGCATTTTTTGATAGTCAAAGAGTCAAATCGCGACGATCTGGGCGGATTTGGAAAATTTTTTATGGGAACAGAAAATTTTAAGAAAAAGTTGCAGGTGGGCACCCGGGTACCCGGGTGTTGACAGAAGGGTTAAATTGGTATTTTCGTTTCATTTTGGATCAAAATTAGTGGAAAAAAATACTTTAGCTAGTTCTGAGAAGATTTTTTTTTCAAAAAGTCCATAGGCCAAATTTCGTAACTTTTCGGGAACGACCTTTATAAACTTTTTGCAAATTAAAGTTTCGTAACTTCTTAAGGAATGTTAAACGAATAATTTCCATCAAATAACCTTTAATTTTGACCATCCATACCCTTTATATTGTGCCCGGATAATGCTCCAAAAAATGGAGAATAGCAGTTTTATATAAAATTCATGCTAAAGATGCAAATTTTTGAATTTTTTCAACATGAATTAATTTTAGTCGATAATTGACAAAATTTCATGTATTTTCTAACTAATTTTAAATTGTTTAAACAATTGTTATTTATTTAAAAAATTGTATTTTCCCTATAAATCATAATAAGTTAGCATTTTCTGGGATTAATGACACAGTAAGTGAATTTTGATAATCATATTTTTGGTTTAAGACATTTTTCAATTTTTTAAACAATTTCCATTTGCTTACATTTTTTTTCACAAGAAATCATGAAAAGGTAGTATTTTCTAGAATAAATGACACTAGGGTGGTCTAAAATAAATTTTTTTTTTATAATGGAGCGCGATCCCCCAATTTTGTGCAGTTTTCGAAAAAAGAATTTTTTTTCGATATTAACCCGTGCCTTAGGGGCCTTAATCTGAAATTTACTGTTAAAAAAAGTGTACAGCCTTTAATTTTAATCGGATTTGAAAGTCTTTTATTTTTAAATTGAAGTAAATTAAATTTTTAAGGGAACTATCCACCCGCCTTTTTTTCTTTGTTTATATTTATTTACTTATGATAAAGTGTGACAATGACAAAATCTGTGATGTTGTAGAAAATAATTCTTTTGTTCTGCGGATCAGTACAATTGTTTTAAAACAATGCTGGGGTACTACTAGAACAAAAATAATTTGCATAACAATCGGTTCCATTGTTATAACCAAATTTAATAAATAAATTGACAGGTTGGGGTTTTACAGTCGAGCAAATTTTCTCTGTTGCAAAAACTTATATAAATCTTAATAAATGTGAGTGTATAGTGCAACAAATTATAAATGATTAAACATTATTATTGTTATTAACGATTTTCATTTTTTTAAAATAAATTTTTCATTTTATGAAAATCATAGGCTTCTTTTTATGTCATTTGCTCTATACGATCTTAGAAATTGTAAACGATAATTAAGCTATGGCAAGATATTGGAACATGCATTTTTATAAACAAATTTAATTAACAGAAGCAAAATTTTGGAATTTTCTTTTTGAAAAAATTCTTTTTTCAACTAATTTTCCTTCAAATGCAACAAAAAACATGTACTGCGTCACATAGTTGTTAAAAATTAAACTCATCTATTGTTATAAACAAATATAATAAATAAAAGCAAAATTTTGCTATTTTTGGATTGAAAAAAATTTCTTTTTCAACTAAACCACTTTAAAATACTTCAAAAATCGTAACGAATGACACACCGCTGCTAAAATTAAACTCATCCATTTTTATAAACAATTATAATAAACAAAAACCAAATTATGCCACTTTTGCGTTGAAAAAATTCTTTTTTCCACTAAATCACTTTCAAATACTTCGAGAATCGTAATTAACGACAAAAATTAAACTCATAAATTTTTATAAACAATTATAATAAAACGAACCAAAATTCTGGCATTTATGCGTTAAAAAAATTCTTTTTGAACTAATTCACTTTCTTATACCCCAAAAAATGTGGTCAACGACTCATAGTTCTCGCAAATTGTGATCCTACAAGTTTTGTAAACAAATGTAATGAACAAAAGCAAAATTGTACATGTAAACGCAGAAAAAATGACTTTTTCTTGTAATTTATTTTCAATAGACCTTACATAAACAAACATTTACAATTATGAATTTTGAAGCTTTTAATAAGATAATTGTAAGAAATTAGAAAAAACTAGAATTTTCTTCACTATTCCCATGTAAAGTTAAAAGTGAATGATTATTAGTTGTTTAAACGATTAAAAAATGTCTGTAATAGAAAATATTACTTCTAACACACATTAAGTGTGTTACTAATTTCAGAAAATACCAAGTTTTCATGACTTTTTGCAAGAAAACATGTAAACAAATGAAAATTGTTTAAACAATTCAAAAGTGTCTTAAATAAATTATGATATTCTTAATACTCACTCAATGTGTCATTTCTTCAAGAAAAAAAATTTTTAAAGATGTTTTCCAAAAAAAATTAAACAAATGGAAATTGTTTAAACAATTGAAAATGCCTGAAACAGAAAATATTATTATCAACATGCACTTACTGTGTTAATACTAAGTTCCGATTTATAGGGAAAATATGATTTCTTAACAAACAACAATTGATTAAATAATTCAAAATTAGTTAGAAAATACATGAAATTTTGTCAATTATCGATTAAAATTAATTCAGGTTAAAAAAATTCGAAAATTCGCATTTTTAGCATGAATTTTATATAAAACTGCTATTTTCCATTTTTTGGGGGCATTTTCCGGGTACAATATAAAGGGGCTGGTGTGGTCCATATGAAAGGTTATTTGATAGAAACTATTCGTTAAATGTTCTTGAATAAGTTACTAAACTTTAATTTCAAAATGTTATTAGCCAGTATTTATTTTTGCCATTCTTTTCGGAAAATGAACTTTCCTTATGCAAAATCCCATGTTAATTTCAAAGGCCCAGAGGTAAAAAAGGGCCGTTTCAGGATCTTTTCAAAGGACCCCGTTTCAAAAAATCGCAATTTTTTTCAAAAACTGCACAAAATGGAGGGGATTGCGCTCCTCTATCATAAAAAAAAATTGTAACGCATTTTTGGACCACCCAAATGCTCAACGAAAACTGACGTCATGTCTTCAATAGAATCGAGAAACATTTTGAAATTCTTCTCGAATGTAGAAAATTTTAATTTTAAAAATAATTTTGCATATGTGCCCCAGGAAACGCAATAGTCTTCCTGTAATTAGCATTCAAATGAGTCTAAAATTCATTTGCGTCTGTTTAAAAAGGTAGATGCAGTAATATTCAGGTAGATAATTATAATTTTAAACAGTTTAGTAATACTGGTTCATGCTGATTTCAGGAGAATAATATTTTACTCCCTGGGGAAAAAGCTTAAAACATTATTACATTTTTTCAAACAATTTTCATAATTGAACGTTAATTAAAAACCTTCAAATTTTACGAATTTAAAATGAGATAGTTAAAAAATATGTATAAACAGTTCAAAGCATTCCATGTTTAAACTCTCTGAATATTTGAGACGCTTTAGTTTTATTTTGTACAAAAATAATAAATGTCAATTTTTTTCACGTACTTTTTAAAATTTCATAATGACGAAAAACTTTGGGGATGACGAAAGAGTACCAAGTTGTTTTCATTGGAAATATGCATAGTGCACTCGTTCATTTTATGCGGGTAGAAAATTTTCCATGTAAAACAGAGTAACAGACTGCAATCAGCAGGTTGCAAATTGTACTTTATGCGTATTCCATTTCCATAAATAAGTGTATTCATTCCGTTTGCTCGTTTATTCCTCATTTTTAATTACGCTATTCGCAGTACTCAATTTACTTACACACGCGATATTATCGTTCAAGAAAATGAATAATGTGTAATTGAATATTTAGGAACAAACTTTTTATGACCTGTAAAGCATAACAGTAAACAATGTGATATATTGCACAGTTAACACGAAAACTGAATACAATTATTTTTTAACAACATTTACAAAAGAGAATTGCTTTTTTCTCATTCTGCCGTGAAATAAGTACATTTATTTATCAAGTTATTGTTTGACATTAGAGTTTTCTTGAGCGTTAAAGCGTGACAAGGAATATTTCCTGTAAATTCTCCAGAATCTTGAAGGAAAAGATTGAAACAGTAACCTCTCAACTCAATGTACACTCATCATCATAGACCTTTTTGATTTTCATCATGTTTGCTGTAGCAAGGAATTCCTGGTTCTCAACGTAACGCATTACGAACTCATGAGTTATATACAGATAGGATCAGGTCGCTGCATTATTCATGATTTCGAAGAGCATCAAAGCCGTTTGCTTCATTTCACACCCGCCGGGCAATATAGCCAGTTCATACCTTCTATCTATCACAAAAACTAACCAAGCACTTCTTGCAATTGAGAAAATCAATTTTCAACTTCAAAATTTAATTTAATTATAAATTACTTTTATTTGAATAATGCAAAAATTAATTGTAGGTATTCTGAATAGTACCCATCAATTTTTTTTAAAGGGCTTGTGGAAACAAAAATAAAATGCTATGTAATAAAAGCAGATTTTGAATTGCAATATTCAAAAGAATGGTTTAAATATAGAAAACCCGCATGAGGTGTACATGTAAACGCGTCCTTTGTTGTTCGGTTGTAATTTGCGCTTTGACTGTTGCAACTGCAGAATAAATAGTGCAAGCGATGGTGCAGTATTGAAAGAGCGTATAGCTGGTGCCTTTGGGACGTTGAAATTTTGAATTTTTACTGTCGAAAAAGAACACTAAGTTAAAAATCGAGGTACGTGTGTCAATATTGTAGCATTTGACGATCTTATTTATTTATTTCAAAACACAGTGTTCAAACACTGTGTTTCAAAACACACAGACACAGTGTTCTCGAATATTTATAAAACGCGAAATAGTCTAACCCTAGAACAACAATTTATTTATTTCAAAACACAGTGTTCAAACACTGTGTTTCAAAACACACATACACAGTGTTCTCGAATATTTATAAAACGCGAAATAGTCTAACCCTAGAATCTGTACAACAAAAATAAGTACAGAAAATTTTAATTGGTATTAAAGTTCTGTAATTTGAATTTACAAAAACGCAATCTAATGAAGTGGTTCTATGATTAACAGTACAATAATATTTAAAAACTGAATATCAGTTGGTTGTCTTTATACCAAAAAAATGAGTTCGTTTTATTAAACATCTTTAATAAATAATCCTAATTAACATTATAAGTATGCGATGTTGAATTATTGACAGAAATAATCATAATTTTGTTTAATATCGTAAACAGAAGTTCTTTAATCAAATTTGAAATAGTTTGAGAGCGTTTAAAAATTAAATAATTAAAATTTGCAATGTTTCAAATGCTTTTTTTTAAATGCACTTTTAGTACATTTTAAAATTTTTTTATTTATTATTTATTATTAATTCTTAAACGAATTTATTTTCTACGAATCAAGCCTAGGCTTTCATAAATAATTAAATTAATTATATTATAAAATTCAAGTTCATCTGACGTAAAAGTTTTGAAAAAGAGAAAGCACTGAAATATCGTTGATCAACTTTTTGTACTTTTAAACTTGAAAAATCTACTTTTATATTATTAGGCAATCAAAAAATTTTGAGAAAGATCGTGAACGCCAAAAAATTTATTTAACTAGCAAACAAAAGTCTATGCTTGGTTTTGTATTTTTAAATTGATACCGTCGTTCTAGAGGTTCCGGCACTCCCCTATTAGCTGACGTTTTGTTTACTATGCGGATTCGTCAATCCATTGTTAATTTCAATCAATAGTTGAATGGTTTATTGTCAATTTAGCTCAGAAAGCAAAAAACAAGCAGTTTTCCACCGGATGTGAAAGATTTATTACATTTATGAAAGGAAGTTTATTGATCTGTAACCCGTGTATTAAAGCTGCTTGTTCATTAACACAGAGTGTCTAGCGTCCTGGAAATCCTTAAAAACCTGGAAAAGTCCTTGAATTTTTTCAACCTGGAAAAACCTGGAAATGTCCTTGAGCTTCATTTACAATCCTGGAATTCTTATCTCTACATCTGAATTAGTAGTTTTCTTCGAATGAAACAATGAGATGAAATAATTTCAAATTAAACAATTATTTATCAATTGCTTCAGTCATGGCTTCAGTAAGCTTTTGTAGAAGACTACTGATTCACTTAGTAAGGCTAGTTTACTAATTCAGGTAATTGTGCTAATTAGTGACATCTCAATTTTGACTTTTTCGATCCGGTTTTTTTTAAACTTTATTTTACCACAAAAATAAGAAATCAATCAAGGGAGCTCGAAAAACCAATGCACTTTTTATTATTTTATTAACAAATTTAAAAATATAAACTTAACATTTAAAAAATTCCCAATTTCCAGTTGTTCGCTGCGATCTTTTTTTAAAAGCTTTATTTTATCATTGAAACAAAAAATCAATTGGGAGAGATCAAGGAACTAATGTTCTTTTTATTATTTTATTAAATAAATGATTAATTATTAATAGAATAACTTATCAATTAAATTATTATTTTATTACATTTAAATTTACAGTTTTAAAAATTCACAATTTTGAGTTTTTCGCTCCGGTCTTTTTTTTAACTTTTATTTTATCATTGAAACAAGAAATCCATCCTTCATGTGTCCCCCAGAAAAATTGAATTTTTCTACATTGTCCGAAAATATTGTACAATATAATTTACATAATCTGTAAGCTTTAAGAAAATTATATTATACAATATCTTCTGATTTCTGATATAAGGAAAAATTTAATTAATCAGGGGGGGGGGCACACAAAGGGAATTTCGGGTCTCTTCATTTCATCAAATTGCTGGTCAATTAAATAAAAGTTTATGTGCCTCCCCCTGAATCATTAAATTTCTTCATATAGCAAAAGATATATTCAGAAAATATAAAGAAACTCTCATTTGATTTTGCCTCCCCTGATTAATTAAATTTTTCCATAAATCGGAAGACATTTTATAATATAATTTTTGTTAAAGCTTCCGAATTATATTTCGCAAGTAAATAAAATTACAATTTTTTTAAGTTCCCGAATTGATTTCTTGTTTCAGTGATAATACAAAGGTTTTAAAAAAAGACCGCAGCTAGAAACTCGAAATTGGGAACCTTTTTAATGTTAATTTTTTAAAATAAAATAATAAATAGTGCGTTAGTTTCTTGACGTCGCGGATTGATTTTTTGTTTGAGTAATGAAATAAAGCTTTTTTAAAAACGAAGGCAGCAACAAACTGGAAATTGGGAATTTTTTCAATTTTAAGTTTAATCTTTAATTTTTGTAATAAAATAATAAAAAGTATAATAATTTCTCGACCTTCGCGGATTTATTTCTTAATTTGGTGATAAAATAAAGCTTTTTAATTAAAACTGGATCAAAACACTCAAAATTGGGAGTCTTAAAAATTTTAAATTTAAATTTGACAGTTTTTTTAATAAAATAATAAGAAGTGCATTAGTTTATCGAGCCCCGTCGATTGATTTCTTGTTTTAGTAACGAAATAAAGCTCTTTAAAAAAAGAACTCAGCAAAAAACTGGAAATTGGGAATTTAAACATTTTTAAGTTTCAATTTTTAAGTTTTCTAATAAAATAATATAAAGTAAATTAGTTTTTCGAGCTTCCCAAATTGATTTATTTTCTCAATGATAAAATAAAGCTTCTTAAAAAACGACCGTAGTGAAAAAGAAAGCTTTTTTAAAAAAAAACGGATCGAAAACTCGAAATTGTCACTAAACTGCATAATTATTATTTAGACTTATTAAGTGAATTTGTAAAGTTGTAAAGTGAATTTGTTTTTATTGTAAAATAATAGTTTTTTATTAAAGATTAGTAGAAAACTACAAATTCTTTTTAGAGAATATTCTCTTAAACAAAAAATAGTTTTTTGAGCTTATGCAGATACAGTTAGCTAAACTCAAGTATTTCATAAATCGCATAATAACTGAACATTTCATATGGTTCATTTAATTGTGTCCATTATACAGGTTTAAGAAAAAGAGATTTTTTCCATAAAAGTTTATGGTAATAATTAAAAAATAGTACATCTCTTTCTTCAGTGAAATGTTAAAAAAGCTCATGATTTGTCTTTTTCTTTTGTAGTTATTAAATCTTTTGTAGTTTTGTAGTTGTTAAAAAATAGAACCCAGAAAAATTTTAATTTTTTGACCTGGAAAACCTGGAAAAGTCCTGGAATTTTTTTAAGAAGAATCGCTAGACACCCTGATTAACAACATCAGAAAAATTCTCTTAAAAGTAAAAAATTTTAATGAGACATTTTATCTAAAAATAGCATTTATTCAGATTCTGAAAAGACATCTCGGTTGTACTATACATATATTTTTATGAAAATGTTGGAAATTTTCATAAAATTTACATCTTTTCTCATCGATCACCCTGGCAGGCTTTTAAAGTTCAATCGTCTCCTTTCTTTACTTCCAATCGATGACCATTTAGATAGGAATTAAAGCAGTTATTATACTTGCGATGGAAATCGCTAAATCAATTATGTATAAAGCGAGAACGTGCTTTGGGAAAATTGAGAATCAGTAAAACCTTCTCGTGAAATCACTTGCGAAACTTACGAGCTGCAGCAAATGTAACTACTTATTAAATGAAAAAAAGGAGAGAATGGACGTGACCCAGTTTCCATCTAGAACCATTTATCTTATCCAAATCGTTAACCAGACCTCGGCTTTTCATCCAATTAAATATCGGCAGAATCTCAGGAACAAAAGAGCTTCCTTTTAGTCTACCGCTTTTAGAAAATTGTGTGTCGTTAGATATCTTTTGTAATAGTGACCGTCACTTGTGAGTACTCTGACTGAAATAAAGTTTTAAATGGAGCTTAAATCCCTCTTTTAAAGAGTTTGTGCTCAGTACTATGCGTTTTTCCGATTTATCACTCTCTCTTATCTAAATTATCCCTGACACTATTAATATATTAATGTACCTGAAGTTTTGAATGTTCAAATAAACGAAAATTTGCTTTTAACTCAAATTTATTTAAAAATATTGTTTTAACTGCAAAAGAGAGACAAATCATCAGCTTTTTTAACAGTTCATTAATTTCGTTATTAATAAAACAATATTTTAAAACAAACTTGATTTTAAAATGAAATTAAATAAAAATTTCTTTCCATTAAACGTTCAGAACTCCAGGCACATACATATTAAAAATATAGCAGAATATTATAAAAAATTTAAAGGTAACGAAATTTTGCAAACAATTGACTCCTATTTTTCAAATATTTGCAACATTTTGTTGCCAATTTGAAGCAAATTGATACCCAGCGATTAAGTCCAATATTGAAGCTTCGATAATAAGTAGTATCAACCTTGTTTGGTCAGACACACAATATAAGCAATCGACTTCTACTGATTTTAAATAAAATACTCTTAGGTAAATAAAATCTTGTAAAAATTTGTACGACTTTGTTTTCGATTTAAAGAACGAGTACAGTAGTTTTGCAAAATCAGGCTATACATTAAAAAGTGACCAAAGGATAGCCATAAAATCGGAAGTGACACGAAGGACTTTACTGGAATCAAGGTATTCGCTTTTCTCGTTGGTTTTATCGCGACCCACAGTTACGGTGACTTTTATTCGCTTCGAAATAGTAAGACAGTCGCTGAAGCTGTTCTGCGAAACGAGTTTCTAGAAAATACGCCTGCACGAAGGGACAGTAAATACCTGCATTCGCAAAAGAAGTCTCCGTTGCTAGCCCGAGGTATATTATTAGGTTATCGTCCCCACAGGAGATCAATGCTAGGTCTGAAAGCCCCTTTGTTCCATACCAAAAACAGAGTAGCAATTCTCTCGAGTCTTCAACTTTTCCTCTTTTTGTCTGTACAAAACCAAAAAATTCAGTCTTTACGAAGAGATTCCCAATCGGACATGGCGACTGAAGAAATAAACCTCATCCCAAAAGTCATCCAAACTCTCTCGTTGATCTCTTCCTTCCCTCGTTGCTAATATAGAACTTTAAAAAATGGAAGCTTTTAGCGCGCATTGCATTTAGGGAACAACATATCACAGGAAATGTCGATACTGAGGAATAGGGAACTTCCATCCTACCATCAATTTAAATGTTCCTACATTTTTGGAGTAATATTACATTTACTCTTTTTCTACAACATATATTTTTAGGTTCAGTATACGACTTTTTTTAATAAGGAGGGATACCAATGTGAACATTATGTTCACCCCGTTGAACTCCAGAGATCATACTTTCTAGAAAACATCCCTTCATGTGATGAGTGAAATGTATGAGTTTAACTCTTGGCCTCATGTCGAAAAAAGAAGTAAAGAAACACTTTTTAAGAAATGCACCTAACTTGAAATATATTTGTCAAGATCTAAAACTTGCATTTGAAGATTTTTTCCGAAAACTAAATATTTCCAGAGACATGCAGTTGGGTAAAACTTCAAAAACTAAAACGAAAAATTTTCTTCTTTTAATTTTTTTAAAATACTGTGCAAATATAAGAAGGAGAATGAAATCTGTTAGTGTCCAAAAAACTGTCTTATTGACACCCTTCATTTGTATATATTTTGTTTAAAATACCTGCAGAAAATTTAAAGAGCGTAAAAATACTTTTAAACGATGTTTTTTATATTTGAATCAATTTATTTAATCCAAATGCAAATTTAACAAACGTAACTCGATGTTCTGTTATAAATCTAAAATACGATTAGTTGTTTTTGTCTCTTTCACGGTGTTAAAATATATCCATTAGCTTCTCTATTATTATTATCCATTATTGATTCATTATAAATGCAAGTATAAGACTATCTTCGTCGTCGGCGATTTATAATTACTAAGTACCGAGAATTGTATTTCACTTTAACGGGAATATTTGATCGGATAACTTTAAAGTAACATACTGAAACTTTTCTAAGAAACATACTAAACCAACATTCTAAATATAAAAAATGTCATTGTAATTTGCGAGTTACTCAGGTCATTTGAAACGATACACAGAAAAAACATAAGATAAAGTTTACATCGATTTCAGGTGAAAGATTCGCTGTAACAGAAATTAACCTTGTCAAATTACTTTACACGAACTTTACACGAAACAAAGATAATTTCGCGTTTTTAAACTGTCTCGGAATAATTTTCCAGTAAAAAATCGTCGTCTGCTATGTGGTTGATAGCAGTGCGAAAAACAGGACAGTATGAATGAAATTGGTCTGGATATCAGGACATCAGATTTTTAAAAAAAATTGTGCTTAATTCAATTTCATTTAAAAAATAATTGTACTTATCGCGGAAGAATAAAGACATATTTTTCGTTACTGAGAATAAAGCACTTGACACCGGTAGAAAAGTCGCCATATTCACTGATCTTAATCATGGTTCACAAGTTGTGAAATAGGAATTTAGCGCCGGAACATTTCAAAAACCATGCATTTTTTCTCCCTGTACAAAAATTCTCAGAAGATGACAATTGGGCATTGCGTCGCATTTGCACATGTGAAATAGGCTTGAGACTTTATAAGACCTCGTTTTGGGGCCTCGGCGCGGAAAGTAAAACG
>JBAGKK010521218.1:0-13212 GCA_037177015.1 Euceroptres primus
TATATATGTATATATATATATATATATATATATATAAATAATAAATTAAACCGCATTTCTTGTGTCGAATATTTCAAAATATCAAAAACTGACTCTTTCCCATAACTTTTGCGTGTAAGAAAATTTCAAAACCTCAGGCTGCTTTAAATCATACGTAAGAAAAAAGGCATTTAAAAAAAGAATAAAATAATTGAGCTACGTCGAGGGAAAAACGAGTGTCATTAAAAAAAGCTTGAACTATAAAAAGCACGAATGGAGAGTCATGCAATTTGTATATGTTTATTGGATTAAGTGCGATATGTATGTCAGAGTATATTGTTGAATCAGAACACGTTGTTACTATTGTTGTTAAAAATAATGCAAACGTTACATTGTTAAGTCGAGTGACAAAATACCCTTTGCTAATATCCAAAAATTTAATACTGATATAATTACGTTCTAGATCAGAAAAACCGAGCTTTAAAAAATGTATAAAAATTATTGGTGTGGATTTTATAATTATTAGTTTTATTTGAAAAATTATTATGAGTCATTTGAATATGAGTCATTTGAAGTTTTAAAATACCAAAAGAACAGTGAAATTAAGAAAGTATTGAGATATTCGGTAGAATAAAAGCTCGTGTTCTTCTGATCGTATCGTATTTTACCATTATTACAATCCTGTAAATTCTTAAATAGTCTAATAGCATAAAATACGATTTTATTCTAAACTTGCGCTCTCAAAAAAAAATTAAAAAATTCTTGTACCTTGCGATAAGCTGTGTTAATTCTCATCATCTGGAAAAGTGGGAAACTTTTTTAAAAGTTGTATCGATTTCTAAAAGATAATGTCGAGAATGAAAAGGATTGGTCCAATACCGGTAAAACAGTTCTGATGTTTCATCCTCAAATCTTATCATCTTCGGATGTTGTACCGACCGTAAATGTATAAGATTTCACTCGTTCATCTATTGTCGATGTTGAATTTTGGTAACAGAGAATTTTTTGTTATTTTCAGTAGAGCTCTATCAAATTTTTTTGAGCAAAAAGAATCATACGTTTGAATAAACCAAATTTAATTTTCTTTATAAAGGTGAAAGGTTTAAAACTAAATTCTAATTTAGATTTAAAAATTTAGAATTTGCTTGTCATTATTTTCATTTTTTTAAAGCGAAAGTTCTCTAATCAAAATTAAACGCGCAGTTTCGAAGAGTGGCCTTCATTTCGCTTCTCCAATTTCTTTCAATTGGCAAAAAACTTCCAATCAGAGATTTTTCTTTAGAATAAAAATAAAAACTTATAAATTATAATTCTTGAAGTATGTACTATAATAATAAAAATATATATATATCCAAAATCGTGAAACAACGAATCTCAAAAAGCATTGAAGCTCAGTCATATCAATATCACTAACTCTAATTCATAGTTGTGAACTGAATCAAAAACGCACAAACAAATAACTTCTTATCAGATTTTAGGCAGTTCAGATTTATCAAAAAGTGATTACTAGAAAATTCTTGACTATTTTGTCTTTTCTAATTCAATTTTTTTAGAATGTCATTCAAATTTTGCATTTGTAATAAATTTTTTATCTCATGATTGGAAGGGTTGTTTTGCATGATTTTGCAATTTCAGTTTTCTTTTTCCGTATATAATCTGTGTCACCTCTGCGCTAATTGGCAGGTGGTGGACTTTGTGCCCAAGAAACAATTGCTGTGAAGTCATTATTATAGAGTATAATGAGTATGTGTACCAAAAGATGTAACTCGTGTAAGTGTACTCGTGTACTTGTATAATGCAATCCACTTCCCCTCTCTTTATTACCGAACCTTAGATCTAGCGTAGACGAGTGAAAAAACTTGCGACACCGATAATAACTGGTATCCTGAATTTAATCTTAATTTAATAATAATTATAACCTTGTAAAAGGTTTTTCATTACATCTTTCACAAATTATCTCTAATAATTTTGTTTTGAAATTTGTATCTAAACTGAAATTTTTTATTAGAAGCTTTTTAAAGTTGACTGAAAA
This sequence comes from Euceroptres primus, assembly GCA_037177015.1. Classification (NCBI taxonomy): domain Eukaryota; kingdom Metazoa; phylum Arthropoda; class Insecta; order Hymenoptera; family Figitidae; genus Euceroptres; species Euceroptres primus. The sequence continues at coordinate 2,012 of JBAGKK010521218.1, forward strand.
ATTCTCTAGAATAATTAGACATTAAATTTTAATGATGTTTAATTATATTTAATTACATTTAATTATTTTTAACTAATTATAGTATCATTATAATTCAAATTATCGTAATAAACTATCAACTTCAATTATCGTATCATTATTTGAAAAATGTTGCTACCTAAAATGTTTTTCCAAATTTCTACCGCACGTTTTTCAAAATATGATCTGTAAAAATAAACTGAATTCTCGATACCAGCTGTTTGTAATTTAAATAGAATAAGCCTTACTCGATAAATCAGATCGATTAAGGAAATTTTGTCACGATCTCCGACGAGAGCTGAGATTCGTTTTAAGAAAAATTGATATTATGTGAAAGGATAAGAGACAGGGAAAATAAAAAAAGGCGTGTAAACGCTCAGTGAAAAGTCTGTTTTGCATTTTCTTCGCCGGCAATTTCTTAGGCAATTTTAGATTTTTTACTGAGCGAGTACATGGATGAAATATACATGGCAAACGTGAATGTGTATATGTTGTTTGAAATAAACATTGTTGTTTTCTACGTACCCAAGTCTTGTTATTTATAATTTTTTATTGAAATGAAAAGAATCTTGATTTACTAGAGTTTTTATCGAAATTATTAAACTTGAAGAAAATGTAAAGTAAATGTAAATAAAGAAATGTAAAGTTAGTACGAAAAGGTGATTTGAAAAAAAGTGGTGATTTGAAAAAATTGGATGAACTCTGAAGAATTCTAAGATGAAAATCTAGTAAAAGCTTGGTTTATTCAAGTGGATTAATGTGGTCGTTCCATCATGGAAAAATTGTAACCATATACTGTATGCAAGAGAAAATACTCATGTGGAAGGACGAGATATAAAGAACTATAACAATATTATATGCCATCACATTAGCATGGGACGAGTTTTATGTTTCCCACAACAGCTATATTTTCTTACCCTACTTTCAGTCAGTAATTCACTAGGGAAACTTTCGATATTTTATTAAAAGACGACTGACATCTATCAGAAACTTTCAAGGATAAAAACTAAAAAAACACAGCAACTTCGAAATACCTCTTCAACTTTAGAAGTAAATAACTTCCCCTCATCGTTGCCCCAAGAGTTACGAAAAAATAATATAAATTAGCAAATCAATTCACTATAAAAATACTAAAGTAATTTCTAAGTAAATATTTGTTTTGACTCCAATTTAAAAATAATAATGCAATATATAAAAAAACCTTATCTACTAAAGATGCTTTCTAAATTGCATTATTATTTTTAAATTATTATTTCATTCTTTGAAAAAATGAAAGATTTAATTAATGAGTAAATTCTACAATTGTAAAATTTAATGTAATTAAATACGAAAAATACATTTTTATTTTTTTCAGCTCCCTACTCGTAATTTAGTGCCTTTTTGCAAAAAAATTACTACGTATTTTTTTTCTTTTTTTATTCTAAAATTTTTTAAAGGTGCCGCAATGCGTTTTACTATCTGAGAGTTATAAAATATTTTTTACCGAAAAAATCAAAAAAAGAGCTCAACATTTTTTTAAATGCAAGTAATTTTTGGGAGGTTAAATTTGGGGGGTTAAATAAAAAAATTAATTTAAATTGCATTTAGAGAAACGTTTTCAAAAAGTTGAAGCAAATTTTTAGGACTTACGTTATGAAAATACCTAAAAGTAAATAAATTACCCCGTATTTTTTCTCATTTCGAAAAATGAAAATTTAGGGCTAGCTCGGGACATTTAAAACATAAAATTGTAGTTAAGAGTATTTGGTATGTAAATAATGACGTCACGAATTACCGACCGATTTTTTATTTGAAAAATGCAGATATAATGCTGAAATTTTTAGAAATAATAAAAAATATATTTAGGCATCGATGCCTGGTGAGTTTCAGTTTTTATTTTGAAAAAAAAATCAAAAATAATTTTTTTCAAAATAAAAACTGAAACGCAGGAGACATCGATTTCTTGATATATTCCTTATTATTTCCCCAAATTTCAGCATTATATTTTCATTTTTCTCTTAATAAAGCCGTTTTATATGAATAAAAAATCGGTCGGTAATTCGTGACATGTGTCCCATACCATTAAAAATGTATTAAATTATTTTTTTCAAAGAAAGAAAAAAGTAAGGGATAATTTGTTTTTAATAGGGCATGATTTTTACTAGTAGATCTTTGAAAATATTACAAATCAAAATTTAGAGGATCGTTTTTGAAAAGTTTAAACAAATTTTTAGGACTAACCCCCTAAAAAAATATCTAAAAAAATATAAATCATCCCGTATTTTTTTTCATTTCGAAGAAAGAAAATTTGGCGGTAGCTAGAGATGTGCAAAATACTTTGTAATTTTTTGTTAAAAAGGCATGATTTTCACTAATGGACTTTTAAAAATATTTAAAATTGCAAAATTTAGTGAACCGCTTTCAAAAAATTTAAATAAATATGTAGGGCTACCCCCTGAAAAAATACCTTAAAAAAATAATGACCCTGTATTTTTTCACTTTTCTGAAAAAGGTTTTAAAGGTAGCTAGGGATATTTCAAAAATAAAATGCTAGGTAAAAATGTCTTAAATTATTATTTTCAAAAGAAATAACTAATATGAGGTAATATTTCCTTAAAATATATAATTTTATGTGATAAATCCTTCTTCTTTATAATTTCATTTTCAAAACCCCTATTTATAATTTCAATATTTAAAGAATTATTTTTGATCCATCTTTTTTAAGATATCATGTATAAAATAGATTCGCAATATTTTATTGTTTTTTATTTATTTGCCATCAATTTGTCATGAGATATGCAACTCCATTGCACTTAAATGATCATAATCAATTTGCTCGATATTTTGCCATGAAAATAAGAAATTTGTTTTAAATTAATGAAATTAACTATGTATTTATTCAACTATTTATTTATTTTATTAATTTATTTATTAATGAAGTTAACTATTTATTAATTTAAAATTCCTAACATCATTCACAGATGATCTAATAATTAAAAATTTATTAAATTAATCTTAAATTTCTTATAAAATTTATAAAATAAATTTTTTCTCCAATTCAAACACTTTGTACAAATCATAACCTATTTTTTGTTGAAGCAAAAGAAATTTACGTTTAATTTTTTTAAAAAATTAATTCGTTAGGTATTGTAATTATAAATATTTAGAATTATAATAATATTAAAATAGTTATAATAATAAAACAATTATATATTTTAAGGAAATATTACCTCGTATTATTTCTTTCTCTGGATAATAATAATTTAAGTCATTTCTAACCATCATTTTATTTTTGACATGTCTCTTAGCTACCTCTAAATTTAATGTTTTCAAAAAGGAAAAAACGGAATAATTAATTTTTTTAGGTATTTATTCAGGGGATAAGGATAAGTCGTAAAAATTTGTTTAAAGATTTTGAAAGCGGTTCTCTAAATTGTGCAATTTTTAATATTTTAATAGGTCTGCTTCTAAAAATCATGCTTTTTTAAAAACAAATTACCTCATGTTTTTTGCTAGGTATTTTTTCAGGGGATAAGCCGTAAACATTTGTTTAAACTTTTCGAAAACGATTCTCTAAATTTTGAAATTCTACTCTCTAAATCTGAATTAGTGAAAAGTGGAACACCAATTCACTTTAGTGAGAATTGTTACTAATTATTAGTCGTATTTCACTATTTTCTTAGTAATTTTAAATTTTTCACTAAAGCTTTAGTCAAAAACTACTAATAATTAGTAGAAATATTCACTAAAGTGAATTAGTTTTCACTTTTCACTAATTCAGATTTTGAGAGTACCTATTTTTACAGATCTACTAGTAAAAATCATACCTTTTTAAAAACAAATCACCCTGTATTTTTTATTTTTTTTAAATAAAATAATTTTAGACATTTTTAACCACAATTTAATTTTTGAAACGTCCCTGGCTACCTCTAAATTTTATTTTGCGGAAAAGTGAAAAAATACGAGGTAATTTATTTATTTTTAGGTAATTTTTTAGGGAGTAAACCCAAAAAATTAACTTAAACTTTTTGAAAACGTTCCTCTAAATTTTGCAATTTATTTTTCTTTAATTTGACCCCTCAAAATTACGGGTATTTAAAAAAATTAACACGAATTTTTTATTTTTTTCGGGTTAAAAATTTGTATGACTCTCAGGTAATAAAACGTCTTGCAACACCTCTAAAAATTTTGGAGCGAAAAACGAAAAAATGCGTTGTAATTTTTTTTCAAAAAGACTCCAGATATCGAGCAGGGAGCAACAAAAAAATTAAAATGTATTTTTCGTGGGCATTCTAGACTTTTGAAAAAAGGTTTTGTTTACAAATGAACATATGTGGAAATGGCAAGCATGGATGTAGAAATCCAGGATGGCAATCAGAAAAGTGATACGAGAGAAAATAATTGTTTCCACCGCGGTTCGATAAACCGAAAGAGGCTAATTAAAATGGAGTGCAACGACTGTCGCTAAGCGAGTGATTCATCCATTGGAGTTTGCCATTTCCACAGGGGCCATTTTCCTGTTTGCCCATACCCCTCTTCGTTTTTCCGCTCACGATCCTGCTTGCTACACCTGGCACATACGACAGGTGCCTAGAAACTAGGTCGATCCCTCGTCACAGGGTATTCATTCTGGATGGGGTGAACTTTCTCTCCTTCCTTTCTATATCATTGTTTTCAGGACTTTGATGAAAAATCGACAAACCGCTAATTGGTAACGTCAATCCAAATCAAAATGAACGACTGACCTGTAGGGAAACGGATTTTACATTGCATAAAATTCTGTTATTTTCACAATTAGCTTCATTCCTTTTTCCCCCTTTAGCATACTTTCATTTTTCTGCTTCATAAACTAAAATTTTTTAGTGACTTAGTCAAATTTATTCTGTTTTATTTTAGAAGATTCCTCAGAAATTTTGGGAAAATTCTACGCGAATTTAATAAAACTTTCAGACAATAATCGAATATATAATATAATATATTAATATATATTAATATATTAATATATATTAATATATTAATTAATATTAATATAATATATAATATATTAATATAATATATAATATAATAATACAAAAATCGAATATTCTTAATTTAAGGAAAATTCATTCAAAACGGGACCTAATTTCGTAGATTTTCAAATGGAATGTAGTTCAAATGGAACCTCTACAGCAATTACATTAAATAATTTATGTTAATAATTAAAAATAAATGTGGCTTTTATGGGAATAAAAAACGAAAACGATACTTAGTAAAAAAATGTCAGTGGATTTTAAGAAGTGGCAAAAGTGACATTATTGGGAAAACATGGTAGAAGAATAAGATCGTTAATGGGAAATCCTTGTATTCGTTCATACTACGTAATCGAACTTTACTCTGCGCAAATGGGACTTGAACTTTGAGCTGATAAAAGAAAAAAGTATTGGCTTAGTATCACTTTCCATTCTCTTTTCTACAATTTTTATATTATATTATTTAGCAAAAACTCCCAAGAGATACAAAAATCAATTCGAAACTTATTGAATTATCAAACGAAACTTATTGAACAATTAAAATTTATTAAAATTAATTTGCAAAAATACGTTAAGTAAATAATATAATGTGAGATTTTAAGGTTTGGACGTAGATTAAGAAACTACAAACCTTAAGATTAAGGTTTGTAGTAGATTAAGAAACTTAAATAGAGTCATGTCTGACCATAAATACTTTTTTCTACTGAAAAAGACTGATATTTTCTACTGATTATGAAAACACTGGTTTTCTTTTTTCTAATTAACAAATTTAACGAATTTCTCTTTAATGAAGACTCATCTTAAAACAGAAGGATGCTTCTTATTAATATTAATATTTGCTAATTGAGAATTAATGATTTAATTACGAAACATTACATCTATTTCTAAAAGAAAAAACCTTCAGTTGTTTACGTACACGATTTTAATGTCTATTGCACAAAGCATCGGTTTTCACGGTTCCAGTCTCCGGTGAGAAACAATGCATCCTTGGCACCGTCGATATTTCCACATCAACTTCATCAAGGATGTCGGATAAATTTCGTTGCACCAGAGAAAAGGTTGTAATTACATAAAGGAGACTGAAAAACATATTGATTAACTACTTAACTCTTATGTTATTCTTAAAGGCAGTCATGTAATTACAATAGTTACTGGAGGGGTATTTACTATTTAATTAATACCTAAGACGTTTGATCTCCTGTGAGTTAAACTTAATCTCCTCCATAAACCCTGTATTCGATATGAAGCTTACAGGATTTACACAAAGAGTGAACTTTAAACCAGAATTAAGAAAGTCTGTCCTAAATCACTGTACATTCATTTACAACTGGAAAACTTAATATATAAAAATAGATATTACATTAAAAACATATAATAGAGTGAAGATTGAACTTAGAGTAAAATTACATTGTACAGTTGAAAACTGAAATATTAATGGAAAACAGAAAATATTACAGTAAAAAATAGTTAGAGTAAAGAATAGTTACAGTAAAAAATAGACGATAATAAAAGTAGTTCTTAATAAAAAATTAGTTTTTACATTTGGAGTTTAAATTACATTATTACACATTATACAGTGTGGTTGAACACAAAATACCAAATTCTTGTTTGGTACAAATCCTGGCATTTTGAATAAGCATGCCAACGTCATCGATCAACTTTTTGATCGACTTTTTGCTCATTTCATTTGATTTCAGTTATGTTATCTTTAAATATTTTCGTTTGCAAACTTTCTTTGATTTGTAGGATCTACTTTACGTAGAAATCAAAAACTGTTGATTTCGTTTCACAGTTTTTTGTTCGTGATTTAACCACTTTCACTGAACTTCGCAGACGAAAAACGTTTCGAAACTACAAGGGCTGTCGTTCCACTTCAAACCTTTGCCATCCCTGTTCCATAACTCCAAACAATGTTCTTCTTCCCCATTTTCATACCTGTAACAAAAATAAAATTACAATAATTAAATCATGTTTCTTTAAAGTTAAATTGAATCAATTTGAATTTAAAATTTTTTAGAAATGTAATGTAAACTCATGAATCATAAATTCAAGTTTATTTCATTTGCTTTGATACTATTTAGTAACACCCGTTCCTACACAAATATATTGTACACATAATATATTGTACACAAAGTATACTGACCATATTTTTCCTACACAAAATATTTTCTACACATAATTTAAAAGTGTAGGTAATAGTTAAATTTTTTTGTAATAGTTGTAATAGTTAAATTTTTCCTACACAAAGTATTTTCTACACAGAATATTTCCTACACAGAAATATTGGAATTATTTTATTTTCAAAACATTGTAACACAAAAATATTATGTCCAATATTTTTCTACACAAAATATATTCTACTAATTTATATATTCTAATAATTTTGGTTTGAGCGATTAAATCCCTCGGCTTCGCCTCGCGATTTAAACTAAGCTCTCGCCAAAATTTGCGTTTAAACTTGGCGAATAATGTACTATTACGTAAAGTAATATTCTACACACAATAAAATTCATGGAATGCGCATAATTCACGGAATTAAACAAATTATATGAATTCTATGAATTCAATGAATTATAAAAATTCCACGAAATCCATGAATTCTATGAAATCCATGTATTCTTTGAAGTCCATGAATTCTATGAATTCCATCAATTCTATGAATGCCATGAAATATAGGAATTCCATGAATTCCATGAATTCTATGAATTTCATCAATTTTGTGGATTCCATGAATTCTATGAATTCCATAAATTCTGTGAATTCACAGAATTGATGGAATTCATAGAATTCTTGGACTACATAGAATTCATGGATTTCGTAGAATTTTTATTATTCATTAAATTCATATAATTCATATAATTCGGTTAATTTCGTGAATTATGTGTATTCCATGAATTCGACTATTTTTTAGGGGTATTGATTTATTACCAAAAACCAGCCGCATAATAATACTTTTTTTACAGTGAATCATTCTACTGTAATTTTATAGTCTATATTTAGCTTGCCTATTGGCAGGTGTCATTTGATCTTTTTTAATTACTGTAAAGCAAAACTTCTGAATCAAATCTTTTACATATATTGTAAAGTTCACTTACGTCATTCACCTTCAAGACATTGTCACTTACCTTCAAGGACATTGTCTTTTACATTCTCCATTGGGGAATAATTTGCGAAAAATCTGTTTTGTGTAGAAAAAGTTTTACACTTAATATTTTTGTGTAAAATATTTCTGTGTTGAATATCTTCACTCAGAATATTTTCCATAGAACACAACAATATTTAAATTATGTAAAATAATAATCATTTCATTGAGTGTAGGATATACTTTACGTAGAAAATATTTCATTTAATATTTTAAATATGTTGTGTAGAATATATTTTGTGTAGAAGGTATATTGTGTAGAATATATTTTGGTTAAGAAAAATATTGGACATAATATTTTTGTGTACAATGTTTTCAGATATATTTTCAGAATATAATTTCAGATATAATTTCAGATATAATTTCAGAATATTTTCAGAATAAAATAATTAATTAAAATAATAAAAAAATAATAATTAATTAAAATAAATTTAAAATTAAATAATTAATTATTAGTTTTGTGTAGGATATATTCTGTGTAGAATATATTTTGTGTAGGAAAAATATTGGACATAATATTTTTGTGTACAATGTTTTGAGAATATTTTCAGAATAAAATAATTACTCTTTAATGCTGTGACCGAATCCATTTCAAATCAGGCAGGTTCTACACTTGAAGTCGCAGAATGTCTCGAGGACAAAATATGTTGTTTTTTAGAGGAAATTAGGACATACGTGCTTTTGCGATTTCCAAAAAGAAATTTCTACGAAGTTATGGGTATTTGAATTTTTTGGCTTTGTTGTTAAAAAAACCCCAAATTTTTTCATTAAACTTCTATAACTTTTGACCTAATTAAGATATTTAAGATTTCTTCCCAGATTCTGGTAGTGTTTATCGTTTTCTTTCGAAATCCACCAGAAAATTTTAAGAATGTTTAAAATTAACAAAATTACGGTGGTTTTTCTGAAAATATTTATAGTCGATTTTCTCAAAAAACCCACTTATATTTTTTGAAAATTTGTTGTTGAATTTTTACTATCATAGGGAAGACATCTTGTGAGTTTTATGCGGATTAAATAACTTTCGTGGCCAGGAGAATTTTTTTTCATAAAATCGAATTCTTGCAATTTTCTCGAAAACAACGACGGATACGAAAAATGTTAAGAAAATAGTTTGCACAATTAAAAAAGTTCTACAGAATGTTCTTTTACTCATTTATGATATCTTGCTCCATTTCCGGGGACAGTGAAAAAATTCAATTTTTATGCACAACAAAATTTTCTTGACTCCTGGTTTACGGAAATACCCACCTTGTTATTTTATTAAATATCTTTTAAAAATGTACGTTTATATAAAGAAGAGTTTCTGTGAGTTTTGCGTGGGCTAAACAATTTTATGGCCAGAAAATTATTTTTCATGAAATCGAATTTTCAAATTTTTTGCTGAAATAATTTAAGTTACAAAACTAATGTCAAGACAAGAAATTGTTTGCCTGAAAAGTTTTCGACGAATGAAAACGCAAGAGTGGAAGATGTTGCTGTCCATCCCGGTAAATACAAAAATGTCACATATGGAAGATGCAGATTGATGAAGGTGATATGTAAACTTCTTACATGGCCAAAACTGCTAAACACCTTGGGTTCCTAAATTATCTACGGAATCCAATGATTCCTCTTCGGATCTTGAGGATTCTAATGAAGAATCTGAAGAAATAGATAATAAAAATCTGGAAACGTGGGCCCAGGTATTATTTTTTTTTAACTGAGATTCAAAAGAAGTTTTTGTACATTATTGAAAAATATCAGGGTGAATGTGAAATATATTTAAATATATTGAACATAAAAACTTTTTAAGTAAAAAATTTTCAGTCTTGACATTATTTTTGTAACTTAAATCCTTTCAGCAAAAAATTTGAAAATTCGATTTTATGAGATTTTATGAGAAATAATTTCCTGGCCATAAAAATTGTTTAACCCACGTAAAGTCACAGGAAGTCTTCTTTATATCAACGTACATTTTTTAAAACTATTTAACAAAGTATGGGTAAGGGTATTTATGGGTATTTGGTTATTTATTTATTTATTTCATTTATTTATTTTTTATTTAGTTATGGGTATTTCCATGAACCAGAAGTCAAGAAAATTTTTTTGTGCATGAAAATTTAATTTTTTTATTTTTCTCGGAAATGGTGCCGATATCATAAATAAGTAAAAGAACTTTTTTAATTGTGCAAACTATTTTCTTAACATTTTTTCGTATCTGTAGTTGTTTTCGAGAAAAATGCGAAAATTCGATCATATGAAAAAAAATTCTCCTGGCCACAAGTTATTTAGCCCACATAAAGCTCACAAGATGTCTTCCCGATGATAGTACAAATTCAACAAAAAATTGGCAAAAAATATAAGTGTGGATTTCTTAAGAAATTCGACTGTAAATATTTTCAGAAAAACTGCCGCCATTTTGTTAATTTTGAACATTTTCTAAATTTTCTGCCGGATTTCGAAAGAAGACGATAAACGCTACCAGAATCTGGGAAGAAATCCTAAATACACTCATCGTTGAGTTATGGGCCGGGCTCGAGGGTAGACGGTCCTCAATTCAATGTTATTAAAATCCAGTTTGAACCGGATTTAAAGCGATCAACGAGCAGTCTTATGTCAACATTCAGAACCGCGTATGTAGTCTTTGAACGTACAGAAGTAAATGCGCAGAGAGTAGTGATGCCCATAATTCAACGATAAGTGTATCCCAATTAGGCCAAAAGTTATAGAAGTTTAAAGAAAAAATTGGGTTGTTTTGAAAAACAAAGCAAAAAGTTCAAATACCCATGAAAATTTTTTTTGCACAAATCGCAAAAATACGAATTTCCTCTAAAAAAACAACATATTTTTTCCCTAAGAAATTCTGCGACTTCAAGTAAGGATATATTCTGTGTAGAAAATATTTTGTATAGGAAAAATATTGGACATAATATTTTTGTGTACCATTTTTTGAGACTAAAATAATTACTCATTTATCATTTAATAAGTTTTAAGTGTATTAGTTTTCTTTCAACTACCAAGTATTACAAGAGATGTTTTCAGGTAATAACTTTTACTTCATTTGTTTTTGT
>JBAGKK010521229.1:0-12484 GCA_037177015.1 Euceroptres primus
TATTCGAAATCGCTAATTGATAGCCGGTTACTTGTCTCCCGTCGTTTTTTAATTTCTCTATATCAAACCGAACCCTTGGTGCTAAAATTGAAGATTAGGTTGATTTAAATTAAAGATTGGGTTAATTTAAGTTGAATATCAGGTTATCTGAAGATCCAGTTACTTTACGTTGTAGATCAGGAAAATAGAAGACCGGGTTATATGAAGGTCCGGTCGATTTAAATGGAAGATCAGGGTATCTAAAGAGCAGGTCAATTGGAGTTCAAGTTGCTTTAAATTAAGGACCAGATTTGTTTAAATCAAAAACCAGGTTGATTTAAATCGAAGATCAGGTTGATTTAAATTGAAGGTTAGGTTGATTTAAATTGAAGGCTAGGTTGATTTAAATTGAAGGTTAGGTTGATTTAAATTGAAGAATAGGTTGATTTAAGTTGAAGGTTATGTTACCTGAAGATCAAATTATTTGAAGATCTAGTTTCTTTACGTTGAAGATCAGAAAAAAGTAGAAGGCTTGATTATCTGAAGATCAGGTCGATTGAAGACATGACTTATTTAAATAGAAAATCAGGCTATCTGAAGATCCGGTCAATTGGAAACAAGGTTGATTTGTATTGAAGATCAGATTGGTTTGCATTGTAGATCAGGTTGCTTTATATTGAAGATCAGGTTATCTGAAGATCAAGTTATCTGAATTTGGGCTACCTGAAGATCGAGTTACTTTACGATGGAGAACAGTTTAATTGAAGATCAGAAAAATAGAGGACCATATTATATAAAAATTAGGTCAACGGAAGACCAGATTATATGAAGATTATGATGGTTTAAATGGAAGATCAGGTTATCTGAAGAACAGGTCGATTTGAATTGAAAATCATGTTGGCTTAAATTGAAGGTCAAAATAGAGGACCAGCCTATCTATAGATCCAATCAGTTGAAGACCAGGTTGATTAAAATGATTGTCTTCAGGTTGTCTGAAAATCAGGTCTGTTAAAGACCATAAAAATTGAAGATCAGACAAATTGAAGATCGTTTAAATTAAAGATAGTTTAAATTGAAGATCGTTTAAATTGAAGATCAGACAGATTGAAGATCGTGCAGATTGAAGATCAGTCAGATTGAAGATCAGACCGATTGAAGATAGTTTAAATTGAAGATCGGACAGATTGAAGATAAGACAGATTGAAGATAAGACAGATTGAAGATCAGACAGATCGAAGATCAGACAGATTGAAGACCAGACAGATTGAAGACCAGACAGATTGAAGATCAGACAGCTTGAAGATCAGATAGATTGAAGATCAGATAGATTGAAGATCAGACAGATTGAAGATCGTTTAAACTGCTGATCGTTTAAATTGAAGATTAGACAATTGAAGGCCATACTAATTGAAGATCATACTAATGGAAGATCAGGTTGATTTGAATTGAAGATCAAGAAAATTGATTTAACTCTAAAAAATACTGTAAATATGCTTAAAGAAAAAAATTATAGCTGAAATATGAAAAAAAAAATTGTTCCAGAGGACGGTTTTTTCAATCTCACTGAAGTTTTTCATGCAAATGTATTTTTTTTGTCCTGTAAGATTGGGAAATAGCAATATGCGTGATAATTCTTCGCAAGTGGCAAGTAATTAAACACATTCCAGTGTGAAATTCCATTTGCGTCAATCGCTTGTGTCGGCATGCATGAAAGTTTTCAGTCTCACTCTACACAATCGTAATTATATTCTTATCGGCCTGGTTACAACCTGTTCCAAACTACGTGGCCTCGATTATCTATCAACCAAGTGCAGTGCCGAGCACCTTGGGCTTTGACAAATTATTTTTATCTTTAATAAACATTTGATCAAACGACAGATGATATTATGGACGCGTGGAACTGACCACGTCTTCACATCACAAGAAAAATATTCGGAAATTTTTGTACAATTTTCCTATTTAACAAATTAGTCAATATCAGTTGGCAGAACATTTTGTTTATCGTTTCTTCAGTCTTCAAATATATTTTAAAAATAATAATTTATTTATTAAATTGATTAATTTACTTTTCAGGCAATTTTTATTTTTGTTGCTCAGACTTCAGAAACGTTTTTTTTAATGTTGAAAGGGATATTGAATGTAAATTCCTTGATACTTTTCAAGAACCAACTATTTTACATTGTTTAAGAATTTTTACTTTTGATTTCTGAAAAATTTTTAAACAATATTTTTTTTGCATTTTCTGCTGACCGTTTTGTGTGAAGTTCTTTCGCTGCACAAATTGGTTTGTAAGAAATTGAATTTTATCTGTCTACACATATTTTTAAATATTTTTAAAAAATTTATTTTCATTTATACTTTATATTTTACTTTCTTAGGTTTAATTTATTTTTCCTGTATTTTACTTAAGTATAAATTGTCAAATAAAAAATTAATATTATAATTTACGTTATTATAAATATTATTATATCATAACAATTTGTCAAATAAAAAAATTCAAAATATTATTTTTTTACTTTGTTATCATATGAAAAGAATTATATTTAATATAATTTTAATATTTTTTTATATTTAAGCTTTCTATGGATTTATAAAAAATACTGAATCAGGTGGTTGATGTTAATATTCAGATCTATCAATATTTTTTTGAATATCAGAAATTTCTTGGAGGTTTTATTCTTTTATTATCAATTTATTATATTATATTTATTATTATAAACTTTATTTTGAGTGTCTTAGTAACATATTTAACATTTATTTTGTTGTATTTTTTTTTTGTGCAGAAAACGGCGTCGCCCCAGTGGTTCAGCCAACGATCGTGAGAGCACCTAAGGACAGAAGAAAAATAAACCAGAGGGTTCGTATTATATATTGTCATCCTCAAGGTCACTCTCCACTTTAATAAAACGGCTGCTATCGAAATAAGGCACCGGAAAAATATTCAGCATTCTACGCAATTCAATTTTTAAAGTATCGACCGTTATTTACAATTAAAAATTGATTTACTCATATTTTAAACTCAATTTTACTCATTAACTGTGAACAATATTCTTTGTTTCTTTTGCTTATTATTTTATACTTTATTTCATTTTTATTCGGATCACATTTTTTATTTTGTTCATATCATATTTAATTATTTTTTATTTTAATTATATTATACTTACATTATTTATATTTTTGGGGCGTATGTAATTTTGCCGAATTTTCAGTTTTGCGAATTTGCATCTGAGCGAATTTTCATAATGCCGAATTTTTATTTTGCCAAATTTTCAGTTTAGCGAATTTTCATCATCCCGAATTTTTATTTTACCGAATTTGCATCTAACCGAATATATGATTCTGTGAAATGAAAATTCGGTAAATTGAAAATTCTGGAATATAAAAATTGCAGATTCGGTAAACTGAAAATATGGTAAAATAAAAATTTGGCAATTTGAAAAATCGGTGAATTGTAAATTCGGTAATACGCAAATTCGGAAATTGAAAATTCGGCAAAATCGAAAATCGGGAATATGAAAATTCGGTAAAATAAAAATTCGGAAAGCATTGAAATTCGGGAATCTGAAAATTTGGTAAACTGCAAATTCGGTAAAATGAAAATTCGGTAAACTGAAAGTTCGGTAATACGCATATTCGGAAATGGAAAATTCGGTAAAATCGGGAATATGAAAATTCGGTAAAATAAAAATTCGGAAATATGAAAATTCGGTAATATGCAAATTCGGTAAACTGAAAATTCAGTAAAATGAAAATTTGGTAAAATGAAAACTCGGTAAACTGAAAATACGCAAATTCGGCAAAATCGAAAATCGGAAATATGAAAATTCGGTAATATGCAAATTCGGGCATCTGAAAATTTGGTAAACTGAAAATTCGGTAAAATGCAAATTCGGTAAACTGAAAATTCGGTAAAATAAAAATTCGGCAATCTGAAAATTCGGTAAAGCGAAAATTCGGTAATACGCAAATTCGGAAATTAAAAATTCGTGAAACTGAACATTCGGCAAAATCGAAATTCGGGAATATGAAAATTCGGTAAAATAAAAATTCGGAAATATGAAAATTCGGTAAAATAAAAATTCAGGAATATGAAATTCTGTAACATCAAAATTTGCTTATATGCAAATTCGGTAAATTGAAAATTTGATAATCTGAAAATTCGGTGAAATGCAAATTCGGTGAAATGCAAATTCGGTAATATGAAAGTTCAGGAATATGAAAATTCGGGGATTCAGTAAAAAATTTTTGGTATAATGCTGGTTCGGTTTTTTGCACTTACGGTAACTTATATACGCCCCACATTTTTTTCAATATTAGTTTCGCAGTATATAAATCATAACAAAATACAAAAATGTTAAATTCATTTAGCTTTTTTTATTTTAATATTTTATTGTATTTTTTGGAATAGTTTATTAAATGAAATGTCTATTATGTTAGGCGAGTGATTTCTCAGACATTGGAGACTGGCCGTCGTTAGGAGCTCAAGGGGAGGTGCGTATTTTTATTATTTATTTTTTAAAATATATTTTTATGTATTTTTGATTTTTTTCTTGTGCAAAAGCTAGAGCCCACAGAACCGTTTTTACACAATACTGTGGGTGTAGAACTTTTGCTAAATGAAATTGAGAACGCTTCGATCTCTCTGAGAATCGACAATTTTTTATTCTCAAAAGCTTGGTGGCGTTCGTACATTACTTTATTATATATTTAAATATTTTTTAAATATTTCAATTTTTTAATATTTCAATTTTTCAATTTTTTTTTTTCAATATTTCAATATTTTTTTGTTCATTATTGATTTTTTAAAAAATATTTCAATATTACTTTTAATATTTAGAATGAAAGAAAAAATAGCATTTATTATGTTGTATTATATACTTAACTATTTTCTTTTATATTTAATAAAAGGATTTTCGGAAATTTTAGAAATTTATTGAACTGGAAAACTAAAATCACTCAATTAAATTAAAATAGATAAATCACTTTAAAAATATTTTGTTAATTCTCTGATTTGTAAGATTTTTTTTTAAAGTTCCAAGTGAAAAATGGACAATAACAATAATTTTTTATTTGAATGTAAATAAAAATGTCAATCATTAGGGAATAAATCGTAAAATAAAAATTGTTGAATATATTTATAGAAATGTTTAAAACAAATGTATGTAATTTAAATTCCTAAAAATTGGCGATCGACAAAGAGACCGTTTTTGTTTAGAAGAAGACGGTCGTGCCAACGCTGAAACAAAATGGTGTCGAGCAAAATATATCGAAGGAGAGCAACGCTAGCACTCCAGATAACAAAGGCAATGAAAATAAGGAGCAAAATCACTGTCAAGATGACAGCGATGAACACACCGATGGCAGTGATAAAAGGAGAAAAGGTACAGGATTAATTTTTCGCAAATTTTATTAGTTTTTAGTTTTCTGAACCTGGAAATTGTTCACTTCCACTTTAGTAAATTAATAACTTTATTAATTTAATATCCGTTAATATAATAGTTTCTCTGTGTTATAATAAGTTTATAATTGATAAATTTGTTAATAATAAAATTATAACTGATAAATTTGTTAATAATAAGTTTATAACTGATAAATTTGTTAATAATAAGTTTATAACTGATAAATTTGTTAATAATAAGTTTATAACTGATAAATCGGTTAATAATAAGTTTTTAACTGATAAATTTGTTAATAATGAAATTATAACTGATAAATTTGTTAATAATACAATTATAAATGATAAATTTGTTAATAATCAGTTTATAACTGATGAGTTGGTTAATAGTAAGTTTATAACTGATAAATTTGTTAATAATAAAATTATAATTGATAAATTTGTGAATAATAAGTTTATAACTGATAAATTAGTTAATAATAAATTTGATATATGTATTGAAAAATTAAATAATTTAAATTTAAAAATTAATTGAAAATTTAAAATCAAGTCGTTAACTTTTGGACTAAACATCAATTTTTAAACGAGAAATTCTTATTTTGTTAGAAAACTACGAAAGTTTCTTTCACCTTTTAAATTAAATTATAATTAAATTTATCATGAAAATTTGCAGAATAATTTTACATAAAATTGCAATAAAGGTTTTATTTACATTTTTTATTGTGTTTTTTTTTTCCTATATCTCGAGTTTTTTTTTATCGTTGCAGCCAATAAACAAAAATGGGTTCCTCTGGAAATCGACCTGGCGAAAAACAGAAACAAGAGAGAACGATCTCCAAAGTTTCATAGCCAAAGAGAGAAAAACGGTGAGTTTTTATTCTTTGCTTTTTATTTATTTTTTTTTAAGGGAAAAAAACATTTGATTCAAAAATTGACGATTTTATTAATGATTTTAAAATAATATGATTATTTGTAGGTAAAATCACTTTTAAATAGAAAACATTTTGTAATAAAAATTGAAACTGATTCTTCAGTAATTTTGTATAATTTCCAGTAATGTTTTTTTTTTATTGGATGCACAATTTTTAAAAAAGTTGCTCTGGATTTTTTGCCAGGGTGAGGGAAAATTGTGCAAGAATAAATTCAAGAAGGTTTCGCTAACGCCATTAGAACTTTCAGAGTTCGAGGAATGGAGTTTGATAGTAGCCTTTCTTACAAATTTAGAAAAATGTGTAATTTTTCAAAAAAGATGTTACAACACTTTAGAATTAATTTCTTTAATATTAAGTCTTTATCAGGAATTAAATCCAAAACCATTGTTTTAAAAATATGTTTCATTGTTCTAAGTTTTTAATATTTGTTTCTTAAAAGTTTAATTATAAAAATAAACTCTCGTCTCTTGTTTAAAATAAAAAGTTTCAATTATGCAAATTAAACGTTAAATTCCACCTTTTGTTTTACAGTTTTTTTTTCTTCTATTTTAGAAGTAAAAATTAGGTTTAAATTTTAAAATGACCTGGATTAGTCTAAAAGTTTATTTATAAAAATAATTTTTTTTCATTATTTACTGGGATCACATTCAGTTTCCTATTCACATTTTTCCCCCTTATTCCCTATTTTCCCCCTTGTCCCTTATTTCCCCCCTGCCCCCTATTTTCCCTTTGTGCCCTATTTTCCCCTTGTCCCATATTTCCCCTGGTCTCTGATTCCCTCTTGTCTCCTATTTTACCCATTGTCCCCTGTTTCCCTCCTTGTACCGCAATTACTTTGTCCCCTGTTTTCCCCGTGACTCCTATTTTCCTATTGTCCCATATTTAACCCTTGTCCCCTATTAACCTTGTCCCCTGTTTACCCTTATCCCCTATTTACCATTGTCCCCTACTTACACCATTATCCCCTATTTTCCCCCTTGTTCCCTATTTTCCATCTTGTCTCCTATTTTTATACTTGTCCCCCATTTCTCCCTTGTCCCCCATTTTTCAACTTATCCTATATTTTCCCACTGTCCCCTATTTCCTCATTGTCCCCTATTTCACCATTTTCCCCTATTTCTCAATTGTCCCATATTTCTCCATTGCCCCCTATTTCACTCTTGCCCCCTATTTCTCCATTGTCCCATATTTCTCCCTTGTCCCCTATTTCACCTTGTCTCCTATTTTCCCCATTGTTCCTTATTTTCCCCATTGTTCCCTATTTCCTCCCTTGTAGCGAATTTCTCGCACTTTGTCCCCCTTTTCCCCCGTGTCTCTTATTTCCCTCTTGTTCCATATTTCCACCGCTATCCCCTATTCCCCTTCTTGTTCCCTATATTCCCCCTTGCCTCCTATTTTCATCCTTGTCCCCCATCTCTCCCTTGTCCCCTATTTTTAAACTTATCTCATATTTTCCCACTGTCTCCTATTTCCTCCCTTGTCCCATATTTCCCCCTTGTCCCATATTTTGTACTTGTCCCGTATTCCCCCCCCCCCTGCCCCTATTTTCCCCACTGTCTCCTATTTCTCCCGTGTCCCCTATTTTCCCTCTTATCCTCTATTTTTCGTCGTGCCCCTATTTCCTCCCTTATCTTCTATTTTTCCTCGTGTCCCCTATTTCTCCCTTAAGAATTTTACATTGTGTTCAGAATCTTTCTAAAATTCTGTAGACTTTTTCAAACTCTTCAAAAAAAAAATCTGGAAGGGACCAGAAGGTATTAGAAGTTTGTGGCAGAATTCAAAAGATTTTTGAGCATTCTAAAAGATTCTGAAACAGTTTAGAATATTTTGAAAATCATAATAGATTTTGGGGTGTTTTTGAAGATTTTAAAACTCTGAAAAAGTTTTGATATCTCTGTAAGAGTTTTAAAACATTCTAGGAAATTTGAGAAGGTTCTAGACAATGCTGGAGGGTTTTTAGAAGACTCTGGAAGAATCAAGAAATCTCTGGAAGATTCTGAAATATTATAAAAAACATTGAAGATTCTAGAGGATTTTGAAAGATTTCAGGAGATTTAACGAATCTATAAGTAGGATTGATACGGAAAAACAGATCTTGGGAAAACATTTAATTATTCCTTCAAGAAGTGCAATCGTATTATTGATGGTATTGTTTAAGAGAAAAAAGATTATTTTTTATGAAAAAAATTCAAAACATACAGAAATTATTTATTTAAAAAATTTTATTTGCGTTCGAACTTTTTTTATTGCTTCTTACTAAATTTTTAAAATTAAACGGTTTTAATGAATAATAGCTTATTTTCTCGGAAAAAAGATTCTCTACAAATTGACCTCCAATATTTAAATATAAATAAGTTAATAACAAAAATAGTTATTCGTTTATAAAATCTTTAGTTTCAAAAATTATTTTTTAATGATTTCAGCCATTGAAAAATTTATTTTAAAAACTTGATGAGGTCAAGTAGTGGCAAATATTTTTTCCGAGAAGATAAGCTATCATTCATTAAAATCATCTAATTTTTTAAAAATTTGGTAAGAAGCGATAAGAATAAAAGTTCGATCGAAAATAAATTTTTTTAAATAAATGATTTTTTTATGTTTTAAATTTTTTCCATAAAATAAAACTCTGTAAGAGTTTAAAAAAATTCTAGGAAATTTTGGAAGGTTTTAGACAATTTAAATTATACAAAAATTATTTATTAAAAATTTTTTTTTTGCGATCGAACTTTTTTTCTTATTGCTTCTTTTACCAAACTTTAAAATAAAACGGTTTTAATCAATAATAGCTTATTTTCTCGGGAAAAAGATTCTCTACAACTTGACCTCTTCCAATCTTTAAATATAAATAAGTTAGTAACAAAAATATTTATTTGTTTATAATATCTTTTGTTTCAAAATTTTTTTAAAATGATTGCAGTCAATAAAAAAATTATTTCTAACAACTGGATGGGGTCGAGTTGTAGCGAATCTTTTTCCCGAGAAGATAAGCTATCATTCATTACAATCATCTTATTTTTTTTTTAATTTGGTAAGAAGCAATAAAAATAAAAGTTCGATCGAAAATAAAATTTTTTTAATAAATAATTTTTGTATTTAAATTTTATCCAGCCCAAGTTTTTTTGTATGTTTTAAATTTGTAAAATAAAACTAGAATTTTATAAAATTCTAGGAAATTTTGGAATTTCTATACAATTTAAAACATCCAAAAATTATTTATTTAAAAAATTTTATTTGCGATCAAACTTCTTTTCTAATCGCTTCTTACCAAATTTTTAAAATAAAATGGTTTTAATGAATAATAGCTTATTTTCTCGGGAAAAAAATTCTCTACAACTTGACTTCCAGTATTTAAATATAAATAAGTTAGTAACAAAAATAAGTATTTATTTGTTTATTTTTTAATGATTTCAGCCATTAAAAAATTTATTTTCAACAATTGGATGAGGTCAAGTTGTGACGAATGTTTTTCCCGAGAAAATAAGCCATTAAAAAATTTATTTTTAACAATTGGATGAGTTCATTCATTGAAATCGTCTTATTTAAAAAAAAAAAATTGTTAAAAGCGTTAAGAAAAAAAGTTCAATCGCAATAAAATTTTTGAAATAAATAATTTTTCTATTTAAATTTTATCGAGCCTAAGTTTTTTTGTATGTTCAAATTTTTTTCTTAAAATAAGACTCTGTAAGAGTTTTGTAAAATTCTAGGAAATTTTGGAAAGTTTTAGACAATTAGAAACATACAGAAATTATTTATTTAAAAAATTTTATTTGCGATCGAACTTTTTTTCTTATCGCTTCTTTTACCAAACTTTAAAATAAAACGGTTTTAATGAATAGCTTGGAAAAAAGATTCTCCTCAATTTGACCTCATCCAATATTTAAATATAAATAAGTTAATAACAAAAATAGTTATTCGTTTATAAAACCTTTAGTTTCAAAAATTATTTTTTAATGTTTTTAGCCATTAAAAAATTTATTTTTAAATCGTTAAAATCGTCTTTTTTTTTAAATTTTGTAAGAAGCAATAAGAAAAACAGTTCGATCTCAAATAAAATTTTTTAAATAAATGATTTTTCTATGTTTAAAATTTTTTTCATAACATAAGGCTCTGTAAAAGTTTTAGAAAATTCTAGGAAATTTTGGAAGGTTTTAGACAATTTAAAACATACAAAAATTATTTATTTGATAAGACTGTAAGAGTTTCAAAAAATTCTAGAAAATTTTGGAAGGTTCTGAACAATTTAAAACATACTAAAATTATTTATTTGATAAGACTGTAAGAATTTTAAAAAATTTTGGAAGGTTCTGAACAATTTTAAAACATACAAAAATTATTTATTTAAAAAATTTTATTTGCGATCGAACTTTTTTTCTTGTCGCTTTTTTTTACCAAGTTTTAAAATAAAGCAGTTTTATTGAATGATATTTTATTTTCTCGGAAAAAAGATTCTCTACAACTTGACCTCCAATATTTAAATGTAAATAAGGTATTACCAAAAATAATTATTCCTTTATAAAATCTTTTGTTTCAAAAATTATTTTTCAATGATTTCAGCCATTAAAAAATTTATTTTTAACAACTGGATGAGGTCAAGTTGTGACGAATCTTTTTCCCGAAAAAATAAGATATTCATTAAAATCGTCTTATTTTTTAAAAATTTGATAGGAAACGATAAGAAAAAAAATTCGATCGCAAATAAAATTTTTTGAATGAATAATTTTGTATGTTTTAAATTTTTTTCATAAATAGGACTGTGTAAGAGTTTTAAAAAATTCTAGGAAATTTTGAAAGGTTCTACAAGGCTGGAGGGTTTTAGAAGATTCCTGGAAGAATCATGAAATTTCAGGAAGATTCAAAAATATTATAAAAGCCTTGAAGATTCCAAAGGATTTTGAAAGATTTTAGGAGATTTAACTAATGTACAAGTACATAGAAAATTAAAAATATTTTTGAAAATTCTAAAAGATTGTTGATCAATTATAGAACATTTCTTGAAGGATTTTAGAAAACTCGAGAGTTTCAAAGATTTTCTAAAAGTCTAGTTTGTATAGTATTTTATTAGATTCTAGACAATAATGTACGATTTTTGAGGATTGTTTAAGATTCTGTAGAATTTTAGCAGGTTCATTTCGGAAATTTGATTTGTTGAAAATTTAAAGTTTTGGTAATTTTATAATTCAGAAATCTAAATTATTGTTAGCAATTTAAGCAGTCAAAAATTTTGATATCTCTAATTTGCAGTCGAAAATTTTGATGTCTTTAATTTTCAATCGAAAATTTTGATGTCTTTAATTTTCACTCGAAAATTTTGATGTCTTTAATTTTCAGTCGAAAAATTTTTTTGTGTTCGGAAATATTTGCTGTCAGAATTTCTCTCTTTCGTTAACTTCAAAGTGTCATTAAAATTTTTTTCGGGAATATTATAGAGCCTCTGATAATATTTTTGATTTAATTGCTGGTTTAGTTGCACTCAGTATAATTTTATTTGTTAATGAAAATTGAGTGTTTTTGTTCTGTTCTTATAAAGATGTTGTATTTATTAATTTTTATTGGCTTCCTTGGTATTTTTAAAGGAAACAAATTTCCCCCTTTTTTCAAAAAAGAAATCCCCTACTTTCCCTAAAATTGAACTTCTGAACCGCTGAAAAATTTTCAGTTTTGCCAATTAAATGTTAAATTCCACCTTTTCGTTTAAAATTTTTTTTCTTTTCTATATTAGAAATAAAAATTAGGTTTAAATTTGAAAATGACCTGGATTATGGCAGAACAAAATATTTAAAAATTTTTTTCTATTAGATGAAGAAAACTGGAGGGATAGAGATGAAAGATCGAGCTACAATTATAGAGGCAGAGGTGGCCGAAGTTATCGTGGCCGAGGAAGAGGTCGAGGTTCTTCATCCCGAGGCGGATACAGGAGCAGAAATGATCACGATTATCCCGATTACCTCATAAATTACACTCAGGCGAGTGAAAATGTCAAGGCAAATTATTTTCATTACTTTTTTTTTATTTATAGTTTATATTCTTCAAATTATTGAAGAAATTTATATTTCTTATGTTATTTAAGTAATTTATATTTCTTAAATTATTTCAGTAATTTATATATTTCTTAAATTATTTCAGTAATTTATATATTTCTTAAATTATTTCAGTAATTTATATATTTCTTAAATTATTT
>JBAGKK010521240.1:0-13210 GCA_037177015.1 Euceroptres primus
TAAACTTATATTTAAAAAATATTTTTCACTCGTGACAAAAATCAAACAGAAATAGTTCATACGGCCCTGACTTGTTTCCGCTTGAGAGACATCCGATTTACTCGAAGGCCATTCAGGCAACCCCCGAAATCCACACTAAATCGGAGCTTCAGTGTAATTCAGATGTAGAGATAAGAATTCCAGAACTATGAATGAAATTCAAGGACTTTTCCAGGTTTTCAAGGATTTCCAGGACGCTAGACACTTTATTTAAACTTACGATTCTAATTTAAGAAGGTTATTTATAATTTAAAGCTTCTTCATTATTTGAAAGCACGAATTAAATTTCAATACGATCAAACTTCAAAGGACTCTATTTTTGTCTCTTCTAATCTAGAACGTTTCAAAATCTGAACTTGCAAAGATGTACATATTTTAACTTAGATATTTTTATTTTTAAAGCTACAATTTATAATAAAAAATATACCGTCAACTGGAACTATTTTGGTACATTTCGAGATAAATATGGAGTACTATGTATGCTCTATAACTCCGAGGAATTTTTCTTTTTTATAATAGGTCTTCATGTACATCTTTTATACAATATTCGTAGGATATACAGTAAAATCATACAAAGAAAAGAAAATTTCTACAGAGGAGTACCCCAAAGTTATAATAGCCCTGGGAGTTAAAAATAGACATGGTTAACGGTAATAGAATGGAGATAAATAATAAAAAAGGATTAATAATTTATTACTTTAGGGAAATTAATATTGAAATGTTACTTAACACGTTCGATGTGTAGCGCCAGGGTAAATCAGGGAGAAAGAGACAGAAAGTAATGTCGAGAAGGTAAGAAGAATCCGAGAACTGAGAACAGAGATCGTATTTAGTCGAGCTGTATAAAGTGCGTGGTCGGACGATCCTTTTGCCTCCCGTTCTCACGTGTTTCACGCGCTCCCGTATATTTATTTATACGATCGCCTGTGCACGTGCAGGTGACATGTACGGGAGCATCCGCAATGATTGCGTGATTAACTGATGATAGATAACGACGTTGGTAAACACTGTAATACAGAAACTTCTTTTCGATTGGCTACAATATGCAATTTGATTCTAAAAAGTGATTAAACTTTAAAAGGAAGTCAGTGCTTCATTAAATTATGCCTTGGTAAAAGATATCTTTTTTAAATTTCACACTATCATAAGAAAATTATCTGCTGGTCCAAGACAACATATTTGTTTGATTAAAAAAAAAAAGTTTAGTTAAATCAACCGAAACGCAGTAAAAAAGAGTACTTAAAATTGTTACACCTTAAAATGGTTTGGATTAAATTCAGTAAAATTTGGTCCTAATTTAAGCAATATTGGTTTAAATTTAATAGCACGTTTCCTGAATTTTAGAAATGAATCTTAAGGGGTAATACTACTTTCACAGAAAAAAAAGTCTAGTTTATGTCACAGCTTGTTTTCAGTATACTTTGTCTCCATGTATAGTGCATAAGTCTATCCTCCTTTCTCTGGTCTTAAAAGTGTTATAGAGCTTGAATTAAGCCTAATTTTTGGCTTGAGACAAGACTTTTTTTACAATGTTTAGGTGAAAATGAAGGCTCTTTTTGGGAATTTTTTGTAGGAAAATGAAAATTGATATTGAAAAACAGTTTTGAGGACTTTATTATGAAACTTTTGAATAATACAAGAGAATTTTTTTAGCTTTTTTAAAAAAAAGGCGGCTGCAGAGCTGATGACGTCGCATACACTTTTTTTTAAAGTCCTTCGCGGCTAGCAGAAGTGACGTAGACTTTATTCTGGAACAAAAAATCGAGTTTTTTCATAAATTATATTAAGTTATCTACAGAAGTACACATCTAAAAGCATAAACATATATGACGATTTGTTCACAATTCTTTTCTCAAAGCGTTATAATTTCTACAAAAATGTATGTTTATGCTTTTAGATGTGCACTTCTGTAGATAATCTAATATAATTTATGAAAAAACTCGATTTTTTGTTCCAGAATAAAGTCTGCGTCACTTCTACTGCTAGCCGCGGAGGACTTTGAAAAAAAGTGTATACGACGTAATGAGCTCTGTAGCCGCCATTTTTGTTAAAAAAACAAAAACAAAATGCTCTTATATTATTCAAAAGTTTCATAATAAAGTCCTCCAAACTGTTTTTCAGTATCAATTTTCATTTTCCTACAAAAAATTCTCAAAAGGAGCCTTTATTTTCACCTGTCCAAAGTAGTATTACCCCTTAAATTCAGACAAATTTTACTTAAAATCAAATCAATTTGTCTTAAATCCAAATAAATTTTACTGAATTTAATCCATCCATTTTATGGTGTAACAATTTTAAGTACCTAAAACAAGAAAGGTCACTTCTATAGCAATTAAAGTTTTTGATAAACCAAAATGAAAAATTATGGAAGCTACTTTAAAAATAATGTATCTATGGATATGGATATTATTTCAAAATTTTATTGGTGGTGGTGGTGGCTTTACTATTTCAAAATTTTATGCAATCAAAAGGAAAAATCAAAAAATGAAGTCACTAAAAAAGAAAAGGAAATAGAAGACAAATAACCATATTCCTTTCAATTTTCTAGCCTCTTTTTTTGTAACTTTCCCTTTTTTGATTTTGCTCAAATTTGGTTGTTTGAAATTTGAGAATCTATTCTTGAACTTTAAGTTTTTGATAATTCTAATCAATTCGAATCTTCCTTTTAGTGAATACTTTTTTCTCTGTACAAAATATATAAGATTGTAGGGAGAAGTAGAAGTAAAGGATATGAAGAAATATGAATGTAATGAGGTGAAATCAGTTAAAAGAATTTTTTCATTAATGTGACTTTCGCTCAATTTATGAATATCGATCTAATTGATGTGTAATCGCTCAATTTGTTGCAAATCATTGAATGATGCATAAACGAGTGATAGGGCTATTATATAGAAATGCTTCGAACGTGTTGCTTAGAAGTTATCTTCTTGGAAGAGTTGGATGCGGTCGCAAGATTTCCTTTCGGATTAAAATAAGCGTTAGTGCGTTACTCCCACAGAAATATTTTTATCTCAGTAAAACACTGATGCTGATTTTACCTAAAGAATAATGGAATTCTTGATTTATACCCATAGTATTATAACTGTGACTACTATTGATACAAGAATAAATTGATACAAGTCGATAAAGATAATGAAATATTGGAAATTGTTTATGGAGTTGGAAAAATCCTCGATTCATTTTGTTTTTCTAAAGGTTGATTTCAAGCTCCCTTCCTCCTATTCAGATTTTTAATATCTTTGATGAGTATTTCCATTGCTAAAATATTGTCTTAATATCGTTATGATATCTAATTTTTAGGCCATACAAATTCTAAAGCGTTTATCATATAAAGATATCAGATCATATTATATAAAGATTTAAACTTTTAGAGCGCTCAATTTAGAAAAATTTAAAGTTGGTTGTAGTCTTTGGACGAGATACAATTTTTTATTATCTGGTTTTTAAAGTTTTTTGCAAAGTCTTAAATTCAAAAACCTATTTTAGGAACTCCCTTTAATTGCTTTAGAATTAAATACTTGTGAATTTGAAAGATTTTCAATCGATTAAATTCTTAAATACACCCTTTGAGATCTTAAAAGTTTGTTTTCAATTTTCAGATAAAGAAATGTACAGAATTAAACAGATATTGTTACTGTTCACGAAATAAATTTTCGAAAAAAAATAGTTCTTAATCGCCCCTTCCCAAAAAAAATAAAATTTGAAAGAATTCAATTTCAAAAGCTACAATACTTTTTAAACTATTAGAATTTTAATCCATCAAAATGACATTATTCACGACATTATGAATTCAATATTTTATTTCGTAAGCCTATTTCAAAATTTTGTTTATTACGGTGAGAAAGTTTCCCGCCGAATTAAAAAAAATATATTTTTTACGTTTATATACTTAAAATTATGCAGACGGTGAAAACAGCTTGTCTCTCGAAATTCGCATGAAAATATTTAATGGTGAATCTAAATGAATTTAATTTCTTCTTAAGGATGTCCTCTGAATACAGAAAAACTTAAAATTGACCATATAATTCCTATGATTTATAAAATCCAGGAAAACTAATAGAGCGTAAATTTTCACAAATTTTCTTAGAGAATGATAATTTAATACCTTTACGTGTCACTTCAGAATCTTGTTGCGTAGACTTGTTTAATTTGAATATATCGCTCTGTAGTCTGTATCTAGAACTTGAGATTTCTGTATGTCAATTTATTTTTATTTTCAATCTATTTTTACTATTTTACTATTATCCTAATTTTTAAGAATCGTGTGTACTAAAGGGCACTGCCTGTTCACTGTTATAATAAATAAATAAACTATGAGTTTGACCATATGGAGAGACCATCATTAAGAAAAATTAAATCTTGTTCCAAAATTCCCTGAATGGAAATTCCTTTAAAAATACACGTTTTCTAAATTCTACGATTCTTACATAGATTTTGTAACGTTATTAAATGGCCCATTTATCACCCGAAAATGATCAGAGATGAGAGAGAAGATGAAGCATGAAAAATCAACTTGGACAAAGTAGCATCTCAAAGATTTGGTAGGTTTAGGTCAATGACGTAGTTCGATATAAAGGAGGTCGACACCATGAAAGGTCGCTTAAGGCGAGGGGCAGAACGAGGTTATGGGTCTTCGGTTACGTCGCGGAAAACCATGGGATCCGGATTGATGGAAGGCGGAGTCAAATCAGCGCTTGTTGGCCGCGACGCGAGATTGATGCGAGTCGTGGATTATGATGCTGACGCTGTTCCACAAGAAAACGCAGTCAAACTATAAATATAGGTACAAGAAGAACTCGACGAAGGCACTCTGAAGACCTCGGGCAAACGACTTGTCCTCAGTGTCATTTAGTGATAGTTTAACGGTACGTTAAGCAAGGGATCGAGACTTTTATTGCCCGACAATGGGCCAACCAAGAAATCCCGTTGTTACAAGTCTTCGATATTCCGATGGAAAGTCTATCGTAACGACCACTGATCATAAGGCGCTAGCCAATGACTTATGTTCTGATTAAAATATTACACTTTCGAGCGAAAAAAACCACCCCTTGACGTTCAGTGGTTGGAGAAATTGTTTGTGTAAAGAATTATTAATCAAGACGTTAACGGTGGGAATTTTTAGTGAGTTTAGACATGCTTTGTTTATTGCTAAACTTAAAAGAATATCGTTTCGTCATGTCCAGCAACTGCCAAGCTCATAAAAGGGCCCTGAGTTATATTAGATAACAAAGATTCTTTCTCAAGTCATAATTTTCTTTAGAGATGCAGCAATAAGTAAAAGTGATAATCTTTTAATTTTGCCAAGATTACAAGGTATTGTTCCTACGAAAAGGGTCTTTAAGAATCGATATATCGTTTCTTAAAGACCGATATAGAATCGATATATCGATTCTTTAAGAATCGATATATCGATATATCGATTCTTAAAGACCCTTTTCGTAGTTGAAGTAATTGAGGTCACTGTAGATTTTATGTGCCGCCATAAATTAGTCGACATTGTCTATTGGCAAGAGTATTGTTACTGTAAATTCTTAAACGGACATGATGTTAAGATCACGTCATTTTTAGCTCTAGCGAACCGGACCAATAAGTATGATAATAAAACTGTGAATATTGATAAGCACAATAGGTATCATAAACTTTTTTTTAATAAACTAGCATCAAGTTGGATAACCGATTCTCTGAATTTTAAAGCCTGACACCTTCCAAGCGTTGGAAACACGAAGAATTTATGGGGATATCACAGAAAAGGTCAAGAGCCATTGGTTTCATTCGACTTTGATCTACATTCTATTACAGTGGAATGCTATAAAATCACTCCAAAATGTTACTGTAACAAGTAAATCTTCCTATCTCGTCAAGATTGGATTGTTCCAACACGGAAATAAAACAAAATATTTTATTTTACAACAAAATAAATTCCATTTTCACTAAAAGAAGCAATCCAACGTCGACAAGATTGATTCACATCTCAGCTTTCGCCAGCAAATTTATTCTCGCGGTAGTAATATTCTACAAAGACTTTATAGCATTCCTCGATCATGACTTACTTTAATTAATGAAAGAACAATTTGTTTGTCTCAGTTGAAGTTCAATACTTCCCAGTTATTTAATTTACAGTAAAAGTAAAGTAATTGCTTGCTAGTAACATCAGACATAAATCGACTATGCAAATTTAATGAGAATCAGACAAAGCACAGTCGTAAAATGCGTTTTCATTGCCTAAAGAATAATAAATTTGTAACGTCTAGAAAAATCGCTTTCTTGCGTAATCAGGCGTGACAACAATGACGAATTCAAGGTTTTCTTAGTTATTATCAATCGCAAACGGTTAAACGGAAAAGGCTGGCTCGTAATTCATCACGAAATGAAAATGAAACAGTACATTGCTGAACTTATCGTTGCCAGGAAAGTTGGGAGCGTCCCTGTATGGAGCTAAGTGCATACGTGGAATAATGAGCCCACGTCGCGAAGCGAAGGATCTTTTGGTTCAAGGGCACGGTCGTTGTACATAAGGCCCCATACACATTATAAAACCATTTTCTTTCCCACGAATTGTTCAGACTAAGCACATCTTTCGATAGAAAGAGAGCTATTTTAGTCAAATATGAAGTCATTCCCAGCTCTTGATGGTTATTGCTAAGAAAGTACTTGTCGGAAAATTTTGTTTCCCCTAATAAAAATGATTGAGACTTACCTCTCGAGCCTGATCTTCAATGCTGCGTAGAACTGCGAGATTTCTGATGGTTGCTCTTCGGGATTCGAAAGACGATTCCAATCTCGAGGCGACAGTTCCCACTTCCTCCAATAATCTTTGGGCCCTTTCCAGGGATAGTCTGTACACAATTTTATATAAAATTAAAACAAATTCTCTTTTAAGAAATAGGATTAAAAGAGTAATACTTTAATTCAGCTTCTGATAAATTCATTAAGCTTTTGATCTTTTATTTAATCAGCAAATATTGAAATGCACTAGACTGAAAAAACAATGAATAAAATTTGCTCTCGGAATTAAAGGCGATGATAAAATCTTTTTAATCGATTACCTTGACTAAATGTAACAATTTCGATTTGATGAAAAACACGAGCAGTTTTTTATCAAGACAGATTCATCATAAACGCAATAGACAGTGAAGATGTTTTATTCTTATTTGCGTATACCATAAAATGACAAAACCTATTCTTTAGGGTTAAATGGAACGAGAACTCTCGACTTTTACTTCTTACTTTTTGTACTTGTTCTAACAATAAGCATACAGTCAAGATTTCTCATTTGAGTTTCGCGAACGACTTTTTAGTTCGTCTCAATTCTTTTCTGAAGAGTAGACAAAGTAACGTTTCACACTGAGTTTCTAGGATGTCCTTTTCGAGGAATTCTAACTTGTTTCTTTGCTGCTAGAAATTATTCTTTTAATAAGTATACTTTATTTACTCCTGGAATTGTGTTTCAGGGTCATGGTAATATAATTTGGATCAATTTTAGAAGACTGAAAGAGTCCGGAATCTTTGGAAGAGTCTGGAAAAATCTGAATAAGTTTGGAAATATCCTATAAGGTTCTAGAAACTCTTTGAAAATTCTGGAAAATTTTAGAAGATTCTACAAGTCTAAAAGTTTAAAAAATTTTCGGAGTCTTTTGTACATTGCTGATGATTTTAGAAGACTCTGGAACATTCTAGAATATTGTGTAAAACCTTTTTAACTTATTCAAAATTGATGGTAATTTAGTCAAATTCAAAATCTTTTTTAACAAATTTGAAAAAATTTCAGGGAGTTTCACTAAGAGGAAAAACTGGAAGCATTCCGTTTTGTTGGAAAATACGACTTTCAATTTTTTAGCGCCACCCTAGACTATATTTGGAAGAATAAAAAATATTCTAGACCATTCTAGAAGGTTGTAGAAGAGTAAAAAATTTTCAAGAATTCTAGAAGACTTTCCAAAATTCTAAAATATTTTGAAGAATTTTTGAAAGATCCTAGAAAATTTTAAAAGACTGCAAACCTCTGAAATTGTCTGAATATCTCTGGAAAATTCTACAAGAATTTAGGTAGGTAGAAAAATTCTATACAATTTACGTAGAATGCATTCTACAAAATCCTCACAAAAGTTCTACTCTTAGTATAAAGACTTTACAAGAATTCTAGTTCAATTTCTATAGAATTTTATATCGAATTTCTAAATTGTCGAATTTTTTGGAGGATTCTGCAGAAATTGGAATACAATTCTTTTGAGGACTCTTTGGAAATTTGAGTAGAATTTTTGTGTGGACTCTATAGAAATTTGTGAGGATTCTATAGAATGCATTCTACATAAATTCTATAGAATTTTTCCAGGTTGTACTTTATTCGTTCGAATTAACAAAAGACTCTTTTTCGTTGATTGTATAATTCAACCCAGGTGGAAAAATTCTATAGAATTTATGTAGAACACATTCTATAGAATCCTCACAAGAATTCCACTAAAAATTCTATAGAGTCTTCACAAGAATTCTAGTCCAATTTCTATAGAATCCTCACAAGAATTCAACAATGCAGAAATTCTACACTACCTATGGATATTATCGGACCACCTGTTTTTTGTTAGTTGCATAAAATCTCCTAATATTAGCAATGCATTCTTAAAATTTTTGTCCCTAAAATATCACAAAAGACATCAAAGTGAAGTATTTTTGTAAATTTTTGACGACAATATTGTGAAAAAAATGAAAATATCAAATTTTTTAAATTTATGAATAATTCCTAAAGTAATTGACTTTTTTATGTTTTTGAGCAGATTTTAAAAGTAAATTTACGTCAGTATTGGATCCAGAAATTGTGTGTCTCCCTTCAACACATGGGAAAGAAGGTAGGAAGAGGAAACTATTGCCTCTAGCGTACCTTCTTTTCCATGAGTTGAAGGGAGATACCCGATCTGCCGACGTCTAAGCTTAGAAAAAAAGTCGTAATAATTGAAAAAATTTTTATACTCAAGAAAAGGAATTTAAAAATACATGAAAGTGATAAACCACAAGAATTAATTAAATTTTCTTAAAAAATAGAATATCTTGAAGATTTCTGAAGCTGAGTGGTTAGAGTAAACCGACCGGCAATCGGAAGACCTGGGTTCGATTCCCAGCGGAGCGAGTGACGATCTTTTTTCACAGAATTTTAATTTATTTAAATAAAATATCACTATTTTTAGTATTTTTTTATAAATAATTTTGCAAGTTTGAATTTTTACGCCTTTTTTGTTCTAAGTTTAGACTTTGGCAGAATCTAGTTCTAGAAAAATCTGTTTAGAAAAATTAGTATAATTTTTTTGGAATGTTGTTTACATTGTACGTAAATTTACCTTTAAAATGAGTGCAAGAACATTTAGAAACGTTAATTATTTCGGGAGTTATTCATGATTTAAGAAAAGTTTGAAATTTTGATTTTTTTCACAATATCTTCCACAAAAATTTACAAAACCACTTCATCTTGAGGTCATTTTATGCATAATTTTGACGCCTTTTTGTTATTTTGAGGGAAAAAATTTGATGCGTGTCTTGTCAATATAAAAAATTTGTGTCAACTAACAATTTGTGTCAACTAACAAAAAACAGATAGTCCTAAACTATCCGTCAGTAGTGTATATAAAATTCTACAGAAAATGGACTAAAATTCTTGTAGAATTCTTGTGAAGTCTCTATATAAATTTGAGTAGAATTCTTATGAGGATTCTATAGAATGCATTCTACATAAATTCTATAGAATTTTTCCACATGGGATTCTAATCAAATTTCTGTAGAATTCTCACAAGAATTCGACAATACAGAAATTTTATATAAAATCCAATTTCTATAGAAATTGGACTACAATTCTTGTAGAATTCTTGTGAAGTCTCTATAGAAATTGTGAGAATTTCATAGAATGCATTCTATATAAATTCTACAGAATTTTTCCTCCTGGGTTTATACAGAAAATCCTAGAAAATTCTAGTAGAGTTTAAAAGCTTTTGAGAGGCTTTTGTAGACTTTGGAAGATCTACAAGACTATGATAGAATTTGAAAGATCCTAAAAGATGCTGAAAGATTCTAAAGATTCTACAAGATTCTGGAAACGCCTAGACAACAATGTAGGATTTATAAGATTCTGACTCAGGAGACCGACTATGAAAACAAATTTTGCTTATTGTAAATGAAGCAACAAGTTTCGAATATAATTTCTTCTGAAGATTTTAATATTTAGCTCACCTGACATTGTCCACATGCAAGAGTGGGACACCACGTTCCTCGAGGGAGGCCATCGACTCGTCGGCATCTCTGGCTGTTCTTCTCGATGTGGGGTCTGCAAGGAGTCGACTGAGGGATGTCAGACTTCCGGACAGGCTTGTGGATTCTTTAAGTTCTGACATTTCGAGGGCTAACCGTCGTCCAGCAGCCTGCCATTCCGTCATCAGGCTGTCGTACTCCTGAAATTAAAATGCAGGTCACCCACAGAACTCAGAAATTTCAAGCCAAAATAAGAACACTGAACGGATCTCGTAAAGGTCCATACGGCTTCCCACAATTATTACATACAACTTTTTAACATTGAAAACGCCTTAAACTCTTTTTTACTTAAATGAAGTTCAATACGGAATTGAGGCCATTGATGGAAAAAGGGCCCACAACCCTATGTTATTACAAAGGCTGTGGGTAAATGGTTACTAGTAAATAGTAATATTCAGGTAGATGAAAATAATTGAGGCCATTTATGGAAAACATAAATGGCATAAACATAAATATAAATTATAATAATAATTATTATTATAAACATAAACATAAATTATTCTCATCTACTTGGATATTACTATTTACTATATCAATACATAAATAATTCTACAATTGGTGCTTTACTTTACACAAATGTTGGAGGATTTTAATATTCTACAAGCCAAGTTAAATTATTTTCGGTTAATTAATCGCGAATTGCAACAAGGAAAAAAGATGTGAAAAAAATTTGAAAGAGAATATCCTTAATGTTTCTTCGTTGAAGATTTCGGCGTTGATTGTGATTCGTTTGGACATCTGCACGTTCCAAACATAAATCATAAACGCATACGTACAACGTTGAATGTCAAATAAGGCTCGATCGTACGCACGAGATTGGAATGTGAAACAACTACACCTGTCGTCTACCCGCTGTCTGTTTTAATACTCACGTGTGTATCACGTTTGAATTCGCTAGCATGACGCGACGCCTCTGCCACCGCAATATACAACTTACAGTTCAAAGAGTTGTTCCGCTACTGTGCTAAAACTGTCTTGTGGGAATATAGAGGCACTTTGTATCACGATTTTAAATCTCATACTATGCAACTACAATATGGGACATTCTTTTACAAATCGTACAGATTTCAGGAAAAACATTTTTAAAAATTTTTAAATGACGAACTTTTTTTGGCATATTCTCATTATTTTAGCTGACTCCTGTATCGGGATTTTTGTAAAAAAAATTTTTTTATCTATATCAATTTCAAATTTTTATAAAGTTTGATGAAATGCTAAATTCTCTTGTACCTAAAATTCATTATCTCCGGTTTTATTAACTGAATCGATTCAGGTTTTGTTTTATTTCTCACCTTGTTATATTAGCTTTTCAGATAAATATTTACATAATTTTTATTTTGTTAATTAACTAAAGATATTTGCAAATTAATTGTTTAAACAATTTTTTTATATTTGTCCTCTCAACGAAAAAAATTGAAAGAAATACTGTAATATGCGTTACGTCTTAATCTAAAAAACTCATTTTTTTAAAAAGCGGAGACTTTATCACATCGGAAGATATTTAATATTTCCGAGCGCGCGTCGTGCACGTTGTGCGTGTCGCGTGCGCGAAGTGTTCAATCGTGTCCGGCCAGGCCGCAACTAGCCTTCCTCGAGACGCTCATGGTGAATCCACATATAAACCTAAGCACTGACGGCATCCGGCGTCCGGCTCGTCGCTCCGGTCCGTTCAACGGTGAAGCGCAGTGATGCCAACTTCGCCTGGGGAAAAAAAATTTCGTGTAAAATGACATGTGAGCGTCGTCAAAGACACGACATTTTTTCCCCAGGCGAAGTTGGCATCACTGCGCTTCACCGTTGAACGGACCGGAGCGACGGGCCGGACGCGCCGGACGCCGTCAGTGCTTAGGTTTATATGTGGATTCACCATTACGCGTTTAGTCGTTCAAGAATAGTGTGAACCAATTAAGGTACACCTTAAAACTAATAACGGTTTCGACTTTTCTTATCTTCAAACATAAAATATTAGTTTTGATTATTATTTTGAATTCGGAGTAGCAGTCGTCTCAATGGTTAATTAATTAAATACTCTGAAATGTTCTGTAGTTTCAACTGTTCAATTAGCAATATTTAATTTTAATATTTTAAATAGAAAAAAGCGCATATTTTTATTCGTGCGATACTTCCGAGAAAAAATACCATTCGAAATGTGATTGTGAAGTAAAATCACTATTAAACATACCTCCTGGTCTGATCGATGTTCCTTGTCAGTTTCTTTTTTCGTAGATAATAATTTAAGCAACTTGAGGCGGCACGTATTGCAAATTTTTTGTTCACGAGACTCTTTCGTTACAGTTTTCTTTGCTGCTAATAAACATTTCTCCGAAACATTCCTGAGTGTCTCGATATTACATATTTTCGGATGAGAGGACAAATTAAAGAGATTAAAACATTTATTCGTTCGGATACTTAACCCTTTCGTTCGCGACACGCTCAACGCGCACGATGCGCGCTCGAAAATATTAAATATTTTCCGATGTAATAAAGTCTCAACTTTTTTTAAAAATGCGTTTTTTCGATTGAGATACAGCGCATACTGCAGTATTTTTTTAATTTTCTTCGTTGAAGGGGCAAATATGAAAAAATTGTATAAAAAATTAATTTACTAATATCTTTAGTTAATTAACTACATAAAAATTATGTAAATACTCATCTGAAAAGCTAACATAACAAGGTGAGAAATGAAACAAAACCTGAATCGATTCGATTAGTTAAACCAGAGATAATAAATTTAAAGTACGAAAGAATTAAACATTTTAACAAATTTTATCGAAAGTTTCAATTAACATATTTCTAAAAAAAAAAATTTCTACAAAAATCCTTATACAGGTGTCAGCTTATTTCTTAAATAGAAGCCGTAAAAAAATTTTCAGGTGATTCT
>JBAGKK010521251.1:0-13210 GCA_037177015.1 Euceroptres primus
AAGCTGTTCTCTTGCACAACGGAAACGAATATCCATCAATACCCGTTGCTCATGCCACCAATATGAAAGAGTGCTATAATGTCATGAAATTTTTACTTGACAAAATAGATTACGCGCCACATATATGGTTTATCTTTGGTAATTTCAAAGTAATAGGAATTCTCCTCGGATTGCAATCTAGTTACACAAAACATTGTTGAACCTGGGACAGCAGAGCACGAAAACAGCATTATAATGTTAAAGTTTGTCCAGATTGAAGATAATCAGAAGAAAATTCGGTTCGTTTCTGCCTAAAACTGTTCAAATCATGCATTTGTTTATAATAATTATTGATAAATTTAACAAATTATATCAGATGACAAAACTACATCAATGTGCACCACAGGCAATGAGACTTGAAGACAATCAGAAGAAAATTCGGTTCGTTTCTGCCTGAAACTGTTCAAATCATGCATTTGTTTATATTATTTATTGATAAAGTTGAAAAATATCAGATACCACATTTTCATGATCACATTTCATCTCGTTGCTCTGAACGAGCGATTTCGATGCATAAATATACTTCACAAAAACATAATTCATCATACTGGCTATTTGTTGCAAAAATTTGTTTATAACAAGTAACTTGACATGTCAACAATTTTTTTTTCTTCCACCAACCCTTTTGCATCAAACCTGAGGCCTGATGCCACTGAGAAAAATTTTCATAGAGAATTAAAAAGAAAAATTCAAAAAATCAACATTTTTTCGGTATTTGCAGCTCTATACAAATTCAAACAAACCAAAATTCAAAAATCGACCTCGACAGATTTCATGAGAATTTAATGCTCAATTTTTTGGAAAAAAATTGAAAATCGATGAAGAATTGTGACGTACAGGTTATTTTGAACATCGTGTTTTTATTTCGCCCCACTGTGAACCGTACTGATAATATTAAACCATGCCAACAGTAGTGAAAATATTAAACCGTGCCAACAGTGCTGAAAATACTAAATCGTACCGAAAATTAAACAGTACTGAAAATATTAAATCGTGCTAAAATTTACTGAACCGTACTCAAAATACTAAACAGTACTGGCAATGCTAAATGGTACTTAAAATACTAAGCCGTACTGAAAATACTTGACGGTACTGTAATGTACTGAACGGTATTGAAAATACTAAATAGTACTGAAAATACTAATGCTTTCTGGAATTTACTAAACCGTACTGAAAATGTTAAACCGTGCCAAAAGTACCAAAAATACTTAACCGTACCTAAAATATTAAACCGTACCGAAAGTACTGCAAATATTAAATCGTACTGAAATTTATTGAACCGTACTGAAAATATTAAACAGTATTGGCAATACTAAATAGTACTGAAAATACTAAACCCTACTGAAAATATTTGACCGTACTGTAATGTATAGAACGGTACTGAAAATACTAAATAGTACCGAAAATACTCAACCACACTGAAATTTACTGAACCGTACCCAAAATATTAAACCGAACCGATAGTACTGAAAATATCGAACCGTACCGAAAGTACTGAAAATACCAATGCATACTGGAATTTACTAAACCGTACTGAAAATATTAAACCGTACCAAAAGTACTGAAAATACCAAACCGTACCAAAAATATTAAACCGTACGTAAGCATTGGAAATACTAACGCGTACGGAAATACACTGAACTGTACTGAAATTTACTGAACCGTACTAAAAATATTAAACCGTGCCAAAAGTACTGGAAATACTTAACCGTACCGAAAATCTTGAACCGAATCGAAAGTACTGGAAATATTAAATCATATTGAAATTTACTGAACCGTACTGAAGATACTAAACAGTACTGACGATACTAAATAGTACTGAAAATACTAAACCGTACTGAAAATATTTGACCGTACTGTAATGTACAAAACGGTACTGAAAATACTAAATAGTACTGAAAATACTCAACCGTACTAAAATGTACTGAACCGTACCCAAAATATTAAACCGAACCGATAGTACTGAAAATATTAAACCATACCGAAAGAACTGAAAATACTAATGCGTACTGGAATTTTCTAAACCGTATTGAAAATGTTAAACCGTGCCAAAAATACTGAAAATATTAAACCCTATCGAAAATATTAATCCGTAACGTAAGCACTAGAAATACTAACGCGTACGGAAATGCACCGAACCGTGCTGAAAATATTAAACTGTGCTCAAAGTACTGAAAATACTTAACCGTACCGAAAATATTAAACCGAACCGAAAGTACTGAAAATATTAAATCGTACCGAAAATACTGAAAATATTAACGCCCCCTGAAATTTATTGAACCGTACTGAAAATATTAAACCGTGCCAAAAATACTGAAAATATTTGACCGTACTGTAATGTACTGAACGGTACTGAAAATACTAACGCGTACTGAAATTTACTGAACCGTTCTGAAAATATTAAACCGTGCCAAAAATAATGAAAATACTAAACCGTACCGAAATTACTGAAAATATTATATCGTATTGAAATTTACTGAACCATACTGAAAATACTAAACAGTACTGAATAGTACAGAAAATATTAACCGTACTGAAAGTATTTTCCCGTACTGTAATGTACTGAGCTGCACTGAAAATACTAAACCGTACTGAAATGTACTGAACCGTACCCAAAATATTAAGCCGTATCGAAAGTACTGGAAATACTAAACTGTACTGAATATTTTATACCGTACCGAATGTACTGAAAATACGAAACCGCAACAAAAGTACTGAAAATACGGAACCGCACCAAAAGTACTGAAACGTACTGAAAATACGGAACCGTACTGAAAATTCTGAACACTACCAAAAGTACTACACCGACCTGAAAAATTAAAATATAAAAAAATTTCAAACTTTCTCCAAAATCACATAAAAGAAACAAAAGGTGAATAAATAACTCGTAAAGTACCAAGAATCCTATATTACTCAACCGATACTTTCTTTACAAGAGCGAAACTAATTATAATTATTATTAGCATTGTCATTTACTAAAAAAAAAAACAATATTGCCCGTAATCTATGGACGTCGTCGTAGACACATTTCCTTCGTTCTGTGGAGCGAATTCTACACGAAATAATCATAACAATAAAAACCGTATGAAAATATATTTGTTAATTACATTCTATTATAGATTTTCAATAAAGAGTTTATTTTGACAGTCTTATTGTACGTTAACGACTTCGTTTTCGTTGTAATTTTCGTTTCTT
The DNA here is from genome assembly GCA_037177015.1 of Euceroptres primus. Classification (NCBI taxonomy): domain Eukaryota; kingdom Metazoa; phylum Arthropoda; class Insecta; order Hymenoptera; family Figitidae; genus Euceroptres; species Euceroptres primus. Next base: position 3,235 of record JBAGKK010521251.1, read on the forward strand.
CGGCAATGGTTCCACAGCTTCTGTGACAGATAAATTTTCTTGATTTTCATCTTCTGTCACTTCATTGAAAGAAAGAGATCTTCTTTCAGGATTGCCCGAAGATTTTTGAGGAGTCGGGCACATTCCAAGTTCCGGAAATCTATAATAATTTTACTTTATTTACTCAATATCCAATATTTAAATAACAAATAAATACAAAAAATGTTGCTTATTCTTTTCAGAAAAATGTTTTCAGGCTCAAAAAGTTGAAAGGATTAATGACTCTTAAATTCAAAAGCTTTCGAATGTTAAATTACTTAAATTAAAATTAAAATACAATGGATTTGGAAATTTTCGAATTGGAGAATCCAGAAAGTATTTAAAAATTAACTAATGTTTTATTAGAAGCGACAGTAAAAGGAAAAATATTTGTACTTGGCATACTTTCATTTTGCGAAAATAATCAATTGCAGTGATTAAATATTTTATTTCGATGCAAATATAGGTTAAAGTTTTGATTTAAATGTTGCGCTGCAAGGAAGATTTTCAATTACTAATCGAACTTCTTTTCCTATTGTGCAATGATTTTCATAAAAGTGAAAACTTTCCTCATTGCGCAAGGATATTGATTACGATTCAGAATATTCTTGTTATTCAAGTTATTCAAGAAATATTAAGTATTAAGAACATTCAGTAAATTACAATTTAAGATTTTATATTAATCGAATATTCTCGATTCTTATTATTCTTATTATTATTATTATTGTTATTATTATTATTTCAAGAAACTGAAACTTGAAAACAAAATTTCAATTGACACAAACGAATAAGTTGGAACAAATATAAAACCACAACAAATAATTTATATTTAACATTGATATTAATATTTTCAATATCGAAAATTTGGGTGCAGACAATCAATCTAACCTCCAAATACATCAAGAAACTTCTGCCCAAAATTCTAAACCAGTAAATCTCCAAAATGAGTCGCAGGATAAAATAAATTAAAACTAAATTTAAATCAAATAAAAATTCTTACCCAGAGCAAGAATCGATTTCAGGTACTTCCTCTATTCTGCTGGGACACGTTGCTGCAATTTCCGGAGGTCTCACTTCAGGGTCAATTGATTTCTGACTCAATTTCTGCGACTGGGTCAAGAATCGATTCTTGGACATGTTATTATTCTGAACCGGAGGCGCGATTCCGTGGCTCTTGTAAGCCTTTGACAACTCCAAAGTTGCACACTTTGTACAATTGTAGGTCTTGTAAATGCCCACGAGATAATTTGCCAACTCGAACATGTTGGATCGCAAGGAAATCACAATGAACTGGGCATTTTTTGTTCTTTCTTTAATATAATTACCCACGATCGAGACGTTTTTAAAATCAAGGGCGGCATCAATCTCGTCCATAAAGTAAAATGGAGTTGGTTTATAATGATGGAGGGCAAAAACCAAAGCCAGGGAGCTTAAGGTTTTCTCTCCGCCGCTCAAGTTGCTGATATTCTTCCACGATTTCTTAGGCGGTCGGACGCTAAAGACAATTCCTGTAATTTGAAAACAAAGGGAATTGCATAAGACATCAGATTTCCAATTAATTAAACCCTTTTTTTTACCAAATATTACTAACCGAGGGGTTAACCACTAGCAATTTTGATGTACACCTGAATTCAAGAATTCGAAGAATTTAGAAAATTCAAAGAATTTAAAAGAATTCAAAGTGAATTCAGAAGAATTCAAGGTGAGTTCAAAAGAATTTAAAATAGGAATACAAGGTGAATTAACAAAAAATAAAAAAATATAAAATGAATTCAAAAGAATTCAAATAATACAAGATAAATTCAAAAGAATACAAGACGAAATCGAAAGAATTCAAGGTGGATTCAAAAAATCCAAGAATACCAGAAGAATTCAAAAGAATTCAAGGTGAATTCAAAAGAATTCAAGAGAATTCAAAGAATACAAGATCAATTCAAAAAATCCAAGGTGTCTTCGAAGAATGTAAGATGGATTCCAAGAATTCAAGGTGAATACAAAAGAATTCAAGGTGAGTTCAGAAGAATACAAGGTAAACTCAAATAATTCAAGGTAAATTCAAATAATTAAAGATGAATTTAAAAAAAATAATTCAAAAAATACAAAATGAATTCAAAAGAATTCAAAGAATACAAGATGAATTCAAATAATTCAAATAATTCAAATAATTCAAGGCAAATTCTAAAGAAATCAAAGTGACTTCAAAGAATGCAAGATGAATTCAAAGATTTCAAGATGAATACAGAAGAATTCAAGGTGAATTCAAAATAATAAAAGGTGAATTGAAAACAATAATTCAAAAAATACAAAATGAATTTAAAACAATTAAAAGAATACAAGATGAATTCAAAAAATTCAAGATGAATTCAAAAAATTCAAGGTGAATTCACAGAATTAATTTAAAATAAGATTTCACAGAATTCCAAGGATTAAAAATAAGAAAACAAGGTAAATTCAAGAAAATAATTCAAAAAATACAAAATATATTTAAAAGAATTCAAAGAATACAAGATAAATTCAAAAGAATTCAAAGAATTCCAGGTGAGCTAAAAAAATGTAAGGTGAATTCCAATAATTAAACGTAAATTCAAACTATGAATACAAGGAGAATTAAAAAAAAAATAATTCAAATAATAGAAAATGAATTCAAACGAGTTCAAAGAATCCAAGATAAATTCAAAATAATTCAAAGACTTCAAAAGAATCCAGAAAATTTAAAAGAATCCAGAGAATTTAAAAGAACCCAGAGAATTCAGAAAATTCGGGAAACTCAAACGAATTCAGAGAACTGAAGAAAATTTAGGGTAAATTCAAACGAATTCAAAAACTCAAAGAATTAAAAAACTTAAAAAATTTAAGATGAATTCAAATAATTTAAGGTGAATTCAAAATATGAATACAAGGCGAATTAAAAAATGATTCAAATAATATCAAATGAATCCAAGAGCTCAAAGAATCCAAGATGAATACAAAATAATTCAAAGAATTCAAAAGAATCCAGAGAATTCAAAAGAATCCAGTAAATTCAAAAGAATTCAAGAAAGTCAAAAGAATTCAGAGAATTGAAAAGAATTCAAAAGAATTCAGAGAATTGAAAAGAATTCAGAGAATTGAAAAGAATTCAAGGTAAATTCAAAGAATCCAAGAGGAATTCAAAAGAATTTAAGGAACTCAAAGAATTCAAGATACATTCAAAGAATTCAAGGTGAAGTAAAAGAATTCAAGGTGAATTCAAAAAAATAATTCAAATAATACAAAATTAATCCAAAAGAGCTTAAAGAATTCAAGATGAATTCAAAATAATGAAAAGAATTCAAAAGAGTCCACACAATTCAAAAGAATTCAGTGAATTCAAAAGAATTCAGGAAATTAATCAGAATTCAGGAAATTTAAAAGAATTCGGAGAATTAAAGAGAATTAAAGGTAAATTCAGACGAATTCAAAAAACTCAAAGAATTCAAGATGAATTCCAAGAATTCAAACTGAATTCAAAGAATTAAAAGTGAATTCAAACACTTCAAGGTTTAATTCAAACAATTCAAGATAAATTCAAAATATAAATACAAGGCGAAATAAAAAAAATACTTCAAATAATACAAAATGAATTCAAAAGAGTTCAAAGAATCCAAGATGAATTTAAAAAATTCAAAGAATTCAAAAGAATCCAGGGAATTCAAAAGAATCCAGAGAATTCAAAAGAATTAAGGAATTTCATCAGAATTCAGGAAATTTACCAGAATTTATGAAATTCAAAAGAATTCAGAGAATTAAAAAGAATGACAGGTAAATTAAAGGTAAATTCAAAGAATTTAGAGTGAATTCAAAGAATTTAAGGTGAATTCAAAGAATTCAAGGTGAATGATGATTTAAAGAGTTCAAAGAATTCAAGATGAATTCAAAATAATTCAAAGAAATCAAAAGAATCTAGAGAATTCAAACAAATTCAGGAAATTCAAACGAATTCAAAGAACTCAAAGAATTCAAGATGGATTCAGAGAATTCAAGGTGAAGTCAAAGAATGCAAGGTGATTTCAAAATATGAAAAGAAGGCTAATTCAAAAAAATAATTCAAATAATAAAAAATGATTCCAAGAGTTCAAATAATCCAAAATGAATTCAAAATAATTCAAAAAAATCAAAAGAATCCAGAGAGTTCAAAAGAATTCAGAGAATTGAAAAGAATATCAAGGTGACTTTAAGGTAAATTCAGAGAATTCAAGGTAAATACAAAGAATTCAAGGTGAATTCAAAATATGAATATGAGGAGAATTCAAAAAAAATAATTCAAATAATACAAAATGAATCCAAAAGAGCTCAAAGAATTCAAAATCATTCAAAGAATTCAAAAGAGTCCACACAATTTAAAAGAATTCAGAGAATTCAAAAGAATTCAGGAAATTAATCAGAATTCAAAGAATTAAAGAGAATTAAAGGTAAATTCAGACGAATTCAAAAAACTCAAAGAATTCAAACTGAATTCAAAGAATTAAAAGTGAATTCAAACAATTCAAGGTTTAATTCAAACAATTCAAGATGAATTCAAAATATAAATACAACGCGAAATAAAAAAAATACTTCAAATAATACAAAATGAATCCAAAAGAGTTCAAAGAATCCAAGATGAATTAAAAAAATTCAAAGAATTCAAAAGAATCAAGAGAATTTAAAAGAATCCAGAGAATTCAAAAGAATACAGAGAATTCGAAAGAATCCAGGGAATTCAAAAGAATCCAGAGAATTCAAAAGAATTAAGGAATTTCATAAAAATTTAGGAAATTTATCTGAATTCAAAGAATTAAAAGTGAATTCAAACAATTCAAGGTTTAATTCAAAATATAAATACAAGGCGAAATAAAAAAAAAATACGTCAAATAATACAAAATGAATCCAAAAGAGTTCAACGAATCCAAGATGAATTAAAAAAATTCAAAGAATTCAAAAGAATCTAGGGAATTCAAAAGAATCCAGAGAATTCAAAAGAATTAAAGAATTTCATCAGAATTCAGAAAATTTATCAGAATTTAGGAAATTCAAAAGAATTCAGAGAATTAAAAAGAATTACAGGTAAATTCAAGGTAAATTCAAAGAATTCAAGGTGAATGATGATTTAAAGAGTTCAAAGAATTCAAGACGAATTCAAAATAATTCAAAGAAATCAAAAGAATCTAGAGAATTCAAACAAATTCAGGAAATTCAAACGAATTCAAAGAACTCAAAGAATTCAAAATGGATTCAGAGAATTCAAGGTCAAGTCAAAGAATGCAAGGTGATTTCAAAATATAAAAAGAAGGCGAATTCAAAAAAATAATTCAAATAATACAAAATGATTCGAAGAGTTCAAATAATCCAAGATGAATTCAAAATAATTCAAAAAAATCAAAAGAGTCCAGAGAGTTCAAAAGAATTCAGAGAATTGAAAAGAATATCAAGGTGACTTTAAGGTAAATTCAGAGAATTTAAGGTAAATATAAAGAATTCAAGGTGAATTAAAAAAATAATTCAAATAATACAAAATGATTTCAAAAAATTTCAAAGAATCCCAGATGGGATTAAAATAATTCAAAGAATAATTCATCAGATAATAATATAATAATTCATCAGAATTCAGGAAATTCGAAAGAATTTACAGAATTGAAGAGAATTCAGGGTAAATTCAAACGAATTCAAAGAACTCAAGGCGAAGTCAAAGAATTCAAGGTGAATTCAAAATATGAATATGAGAATTCAAGGAAATAATTAAAATAATACAAAATGATTCCAAAAGAGTTTAAAGAATCCAAGATGAATTCAAAATAATTCAAAGAATTAAAAGAAATTCAGAGAAATCAAAAGAATTCAGGGATTTGAAGAGAATTCAGGAATTTGAAGAGAATTCAAGGTGAAGTCAAAGAATTCAAGGTGAAATCAAAGAATTCAAGGTGAAGTCAAAGAATTCAAGGTGAAATCAAAGAATTCAAGGTGAAGTCAAAGAATTCAAGGTGAAGTCAAAGAATTCAACGTGAAGTGAAAGAATTCAAGGTGAATTCAAAATATGGAAACAAGGCGATTTAAAAAAAAATAATTCAAATATAAAATGAACCCAATGGAGTTTAAAGAATCCAAGATGAATTCAAAATAATTCCAAAAGAAATCAAAGGAATCCAGAATTCAAAAGAATTCAGAGAATTGATAAGAATTCAAGGTGAATTCAACGTAAATTCAAAGATTTCAAGGTGAATTCAAAGAATTCAAGGTGAGTACAAATAATTCAAGGTGAATTAAAAATATGATCACAACGCGAATTCAAATGAAAATAATCCAAATTGAGTCCAATGAGTCCAAAAGAGTTCAAAGAATTGAAAAGAATTCAAAAGATTCAAAGAAATTCAAGAAATTCAAAGAATTCAAAAGAATTCAGGAAATTCATTAGAATTCAAGAAGTTCATCAGAATTCAGAAAATTCAAAAGAATTAAAGGTGAACTCTAAAGAATTCGGAAACAAGCTTACACCTGAATTGGGTAGAGATTAATCCCTCGTTACTAACCTTCGCTAAACGGATCCAAAGAATCGACCAATTCGAGTTCCGCGTCTCCTCCCAAAGTAATCATTTGATACATCTCCTTCAATTTCGTCGTGATAACTCTGAACCCATTTCTGAATTCTTCCATCCTTCGCCGTTTCGCGTCCTCATAAACATCTCTGAGATTATTTCTCGCCGTCGTAATCTCATCCAATTCCGAAGCTCGTGCGAGATACAATTTATCCTTCTCCTGATAATCCCTGATGTACTGCATGTTGGGAATTTCCTCGGGAAGTCTCTCCTTCGCCCTCTGCAAATTCGCTGCGACTATATTCTCATCAAGTTCCTTCACCTCTTCCTCCATCAAATCTGTCAATTCCTCAATGGGACTGTCAGGAATTGCGTGAAGCTTCAAAGCTTTTATTCTCTTCGTGAGCTCAGGAATTCTCTGAGTTAAATCATTCACCTTTTTACGCAACTGGTTGATCTTCTGGTCGAAGTCGATCTTCGAGGCTTTCAACTTATTCTCGTTCGCCTGGAATTAAAAAATTATTTCAGTTGATATATTTCTTTTCATTGTCCAAACTCATATAAAAATCTACTGACCTGCAGGACATTTAATTCCTCCTTCAACGCCCCTGTATCTTGATCCCTCTCCTCCAATCCTGCGTTAAGTTCCTTCAAGTCTTGCAGCAAAACCTTCGCCGACTCCTCGAACTCTTCCTTCTCCTTCTTAATCTCCAATATCCTCTTCTCACAAGTCTTCACATCAGTCTCCAAAGTCTCAATCCTCTGCTCCGTCTTCTTCGCGTTCCTCTCCGCCGTTTTGATCGCCACATTCAACCTGCAAATTTCAGCCTTCGCCTTATCAATCCCCTTCGACAATCCCGCAATCTTCTTCTGCTGTTCCTTCACCCGATCCCCAGCGATCTCCTGAATATCGTGATTGATCTTCGCAACTTTATCCTCCGTCGACTTCGAATTCGCCTCCGCCTTCTCCAAATTCTTCTGCGCACCTTCAACTTGTTTCGTCAATTCCTTGACTTTCGCGGGATTTGCGACTGCGGCCGCTGCCTTCTTCTCTTGAACCTTCAGCTGCTGCCTCAAAATCGGTTCTTGCTCCGTTAAAGACTTAACTTCAATCTTGAACTTATCCCGATCGACTCTCATGTCTCTCAAAGAAGCTGTAAGAGTCTGGAGTTGATGTTCCAAGGGTTGCTGCTGCATTTTCAATTGATTGCACTCGGTGAAGACTTCGTCGAGTTTGGCTTGTAGCCTTTCAACGTCCGCGGCACTTGGCTCGTTCCTGACGACCTTTTGGCCCATTCGACCTCGGGCAACATTTTTCCCGCCTCCACTCATCGTTCCGGCGATCTCGATCAATTCGCCTTTTAGGGTAACGACCCGGTGGCGTTGGGCGCCGTAGGCGATTCTGGTTGCTTGGTCCAGATCGCAGGCGACTAAAGTGTTTTGTAAAGCGTAGAAAAATGCCGGACGGACTCTATCGTCCTCAACCTGGATCAGATCGAAGAGGCGAGGGACGTTTTCCGGAGTATCTATCCGCTGGCGGCATTGATGGGCGAAGCGTTGTTGCTTTTCGAGGGGGATGAAAGTCGCGCGACCGATATCGTTGTCTCGGAGAAATTTGATGCAGTTTTCTGCAGTGGAAACTGAATCGACGACTATGTTGTCAAGAGGACCGCAGGCGGTTGAAATTGCGATGTCGTATTTTGCGTCGATCGCCCCCAAATCGCCCTGTATATTATGTTAATTAGATTTACCTAAATGTCCAATCAGTTTTCTAATAGTGAAAAATCGCACACTTGTGAACAATGGATGAAAAAATGTTCAACATAATTTTCCGGATTATATTTTCAACCGATTTTAAAGTTTTTTTTTTAAACGGAAGCTAAATAAATTCTTAAGAGATCTGTGAGAGCCGATTTTTAAAAACAGTTGCATTTGTTTATATTAGTTGTTTATAACAATGAGAAATATACTTCCATTTATTTTCATAGTGCTTGTACATGACTTCAAATTCGATTACAGGCAAAAGTCATTTTATGAATATTCAAAATCGTCACAAAATCTCAGACTGCTGTTTATAACAGTACAATTGCTCATAACAAATTATTAATTTCTTATAAACTCTCAATATTTTGCAAATCTGCTTTATTGAGTACACATTAATGTCACTCAACTTGAACAATTAATGCACTATCAATGCATCGGAAACTTAAAAATTTTAATTTTTGCAAATTAGTACTTAATAATATATAATAGTAATTTATATTAATAATTTTATACTTAAATAAACAAAATTTATCAACTTTTTTTAAAAAATCGGCTCTCACAGATCTCTACAGAATTTTTTTAGCTGCCGTTTGAAAAAAAAAACTTTAAAATCGGTTGAAAATATAAGCCGGAATATTGTTTTGAACATTTTTTCATCCAGTGTCCACACTGTGCAGCGGTAGTAATTTAATCACTTTTTAAAAACAAGTAAACGAAAAAGTAATCCAATAGAGCTTTCTCTCTATTTTTTCTTACATCAGGACCACCTGAGCTTTAATATGAACCATAGAAAATTGCTTAAACTCTTACAGGAGGGCCACAATATCCACAACCGGAAACATCCTTACGCAATTCTATATATAGATTAGAGAGGCTAAAAAAAAGTGAAGTTCCTTCGATTTGTGGGGTCAGCTGGGTGTCTAGCGTTTCTCCTTTAAAAAATTCCAGGACTTTTCCAGGTTCCTCGGGTAAAAAAAATAAATTTTTCCAGGTATCAGTTTTTAATTATTACCATAAACTTACATGGAAAAATCTTTTTTTCTTGAACCTGTACAATAGCAATAATTTATACAACTAAATGAACCATATAAAATGTATATTATACAATTCATGAAATTGAGTTTAGCTAACTGTATTTATCTGTATAAGCTCTAAAAACTATTTTTCAAGCAAATACTCTCTAAGAAGAATTAGTAGTTTTCTACTAATAAGAAGTTTATCAATTGCTTTAGTGAGAGTTTCTACTAATCTTTAATAACAAATTACAAATTCATTTAGTAAACTAACTAAATGAATTTATTAGTGAGCTTTAATAAGTGAATATTTAGTTTTCTACAAAAGCTTACTAAAGTAATTGATAAACGACTTCTTTTAATTTCATTCCGGTTTGCTACAAAATTCCAGTTTCAAAATTCCCTGACTTTCCCTGAGCAATTTTTCATTTTCTCCTACCGTTATCTGCCCTTATAATTAAAATTATAATTATATAATACAGGGATCACAATAGTTCAGTAGTTCAATTTTCGGGAAAATAGAAGATTTCTTTTTCAAAAAAAAGGGATTTTAAAAAAAGGAGGGCACTTTTTTTGTTTTAAAAATACCAAGGAAGCTGCAATTCTCCAGAATCTTATAAAACTCTCATAAATCTTAGATTCCTGTCTAGAATC
>JBAGKK010521262.1:0-13209 GCA_037177015.1 Euceroptres primus
GCAACATTTTTTACGCGCAATTTCCAATGAAATTTTGTACGATGCTTGAAGAGCCTGACGCATGATTTTTGAGGGATAGGATACATTACCGTCTTCAAGAAATGACTCCTCATTCACTATACATGATCCGAACGAGGTTGACCCACTTGACGACGATAAAAATTCAGAGCCCAATGATGAGAATGAGCTGCTGAGTGATTGTGACACTGAAGACACAATAGGGACGGCACACTCTGCCTCTTTATGCTGCGTTGGTAATTGCGAACTGGATTCTGAAACACTGGACTGCATTTCCGAAGACGTTAATGACGATGAAACTAAGCTTATACTAAATACTACTGTGCCACGAACGATTAAAGAGAAAAGTCAAAATTGGAATGAGTAATTACATGTTCCTTCTTTTTTATGTAACGTTGTTTCAGAGTTTTAAAATTTTCTGTGCGACCCTAATCTCCTTTGAATAAGGATTCAATGTCTGTACGATGTTTAGTACAATAGTGCTTCTTTGCATTACATGTCCTTGTAAATTGTTTAACACATATTAAACAACAAAATGTAAAGGTTTTATTGTCACGAGTCGACGGCAAACACAGGCAGAAGTTTTACAATTGCCAATTTCCATCCTGCTTCTTTGTAGAGTTTTTATCTCTCCGTGAGAGTTCATTTTGTATTGAACGTGCAGCTGTAATGTGAATTATGAATATACGCAACAAATAAAAAATGTGTTTCATCCTATTGTACAATTTAAAAAAAAAGGAAACGTTGAAAAGGAATTGAAGGGTGGCATTACGAAACTAGATAACCATAACAAAATGCGTATTTCTTAGAAGAACGAAAAACGATGCTGTACATTTAAAATGACTGTTTTAATATGAAACAAAATTCCACTCCCAAAATGAAGTGTTGCTAAATTAAGCCGTGAAAAGTTTGATTATAAAAGACGCAACCCAGTTTCGAGAAAATGGATGTGGAACTTGACAATTTGAAAGTAGCATAAAACTAAAATTCGAGTGGGCTCGGCTACGGATTGCTATGAAAAATTTAATTTTCAGTTATAATAAAAAATAAAAACATGCCGTCGACATTTGTATCTAGATACGGGTGAGAAAAGTTTGATGTTAGAAAGTTAGCTGATTCCGAGAAAATCGACCAAGAATTGTAAGATTGAAATTTCATGAGTTTTAAAAATCGGCTTTGGATAGCGATTAAAAATTAAATTATCAATTTTTGGCAAAAATATAAACTTTTTCTAAGATATGAGGATGTTGCATGAAAAAAGTTTTTGATAGAAAAAAGGGATCCTCTTCCGCGAGAATCACAATTGAAGATCGCGATATCACAGTATAACAGGACTTTTTTGCCACAAATAAAAAATAATATTATTATTTTATTATACGCTAATAATTTCAAGAAATCATTACTACGTTACAATTGTAACTCAAATGTGTTTAAAACGCTTTTTTTTAAATTATTCTATCAAAAAATTAGATTTTACGAAAATCATTTTACCACAATGTATTTGTTTTTAAGCTGTTGTTATGAAATAGACCAATTTTTTATCAAACTTGTAGTTATTTAGTTTTGTACTGCCAACCTTTAATATTAATGAACATTAAATTTTTGGTTCATTTGTAATTAAAATTTTTAAATTCACAATTCTTGCACTATAAGTTTTTTAATTATAAACAATTCATTTCAAGAGACTTCACAAAGCTTTAACCATGATCAATCAGCATTTGAAAATGAAATTTCACATAATATTTTGTAGCTTAGTCATTTTAAATTCTTAATCTTATTAATTAATGAAGTATTTAAAATAAGAATGTAATAATTACCTTCTATCGCGCCTTCCATTTATGTATTACTAAAAAAATGTCGTTCACTATTCTCAAATTTTGCTTTTGCACATTTAAAGTATTTACAACTGAATTTTCCGAATGGCACTAATCCCAACGAAAACTTCTTGTAAACTGACGTCTTCAAACTTTCAACATTCTTGTTACCCTCTCTCACCTGTAAAACTTTCACTTTTTTTATGGCATTCCTACCGTAAGATGCACCTGACTGCAGTTCAAGCAATATCCTGCTTAAAAACTACCTGTGCTGATAATACGTCTTAAAGACTTAAAGTCTTAAACTTAAACATATCAACGCAGTAGGCTTGAATCTTTCGAATATTATATTTAATATAATATTTAATGATACTGTATAGCATTAATATTTTATAAATGCGTTTCATTTCTTTAACTTATCTTTCTAACTTGTGCATGATGTTAATATATTGCTATACTTCAAAGTTCAAAAAGTATCAGTCAACATTTATGTAGAATTGCACATTGTACATACAATGTAAAAAACGGTGACATTACAATAATAATGTACAAAACAAAGAAACAATTTGTAAACTTTTCTCTTCAATTACCTTCATTGAAAATAAATGTAAAAAACTGAAATAAAATAATTAAAACTCAAGTTACTATTAAAATTTTATATTGAAAATTTGGTTCGCCCCCAAGCACCCCGGCAGATATTTCGTATCTACGGGGCTACGTGACGTCACTAGAGAAGAGATAGCCACGCGTCTCTACCACCACTCCCGCTCTCCACGAGAAATAGAGGTAGAAGCAGAACATGTGTTCACGATGGGAATTCTCCCTAGCTGGGCATGTCTGAAGTAAATCGAATAATAATTGTAATGATGCTACGGTTTATGCATTTATTTGCATATAAATATTCTGTACAATACAGGATTTAACTTTCGATAAGATTTTAGTTTCATCAATAATGAAAAACATGCCGAAAAATAAATTACAATACATTTTTATCCCAAAAACCATTAATAACATTTAGTTCTTATAATCACAAAAAAAAAAATATTGAAATATTTGCAGTCCAAAAAAAAATTATTCTAATTAATTTTAACAAATTATAAGCCTTTTAATTTGAAAAATTTTTTTCTGATGTTTTTCAGTAAATATCTTTCTAATTAATGACAAAGTTAAGACTTATTCTGAACCATAAAATAAAAAATTTGTATAAAAAAATGTAAATCATATTGCAATAAAAAGGAAAAATTAAGAAAAAGAATTAATTTCAAGGATTTCTGGATTTGGCGAAATCATTGTGTTGAAATTTATAGTAAGTTTGTGCATTACTACAACATATATGAAATTAACAAATAAATTGCAGTGTCTTTCTTATTTGCAAAAAAATTAATGAAATCTCACAAAAATAAACCCCCGAAAAAACGGGAGTCAAATAAAGAACAATCTTTGAGAAACACCCTTTACAAAATTAAAATTTTAAAAAGAAAGTATAAATATATCGCAAATGAAAGTCATGAAATCAAATACATTTACCAAATAAAATAAAATCAATTTTCATCGCAAATAAAAGTAATGAAATCACTGAAATTTTCTAAATAAAATGAAATTGTTTGTACAAGAAAGTAAAAATCCAAGCATAAAAAAATCCAAAAAAAGAATTCATAAAGAAAATTTTGGCGGGCCTGACCTTTTTACTCCAAAGACAATAATAGAAATTGCAAGAAGACAACACACGTCACTTAAAAAATTTCAGGCCCGCCAAAATTTTCTTTATGAATTTTTTTGTTGGATTTTTTTATGCTTGGATTTTTACTTTCTTGAACAAACAATTTCATTTTATTTTGAAAATTTCAGTGATTTCATTACATATATTTGCGATAAAACTTGATTCTATTTTATTTGGCAATGCTTTTGTCAGAATGTCTGCTTGTTGATTCGCTGAATTAACATATTCAATGCTAAACAGGCCATTATTATAGTTTTCTCTTATAAACTTGTACTTAATGTCTATGTGTTTTATACGACAGTGATATTGCAAATCTTTTATCAATTTGATCGCGCTCTAATTGTCAACATATAGCACAGGTATTTTGCAATTATCATAAAAGACTTTAATAATTCTTTCGGTCCAAATGACCTCTTGTGCAGCAGTGCACGCAGCAATAAACTCAGAGTCGGTAGTGGAAAGAGCAATCGTGCTCTGTTTTTTAGATCCCTAAGATACAAGACTATCACCTAGCTTTACATTGAAACCTGAGACAAATTTTCGCGTTGCGCGGTCACTTGCATAGTCCGCATCACTATACGTTGATATTTTTGAACAATCGTTTTTACTTTTATAAATTAGACCGTACCCTGTTGTTCCTTTTACATACTTTACTATTCTTTTTATTGCGTTCCAATGAATTTTCGCTTCTTTATACGGAACATTGTTCGCACTCCCATCCCCACTATTTAAAAAAAAAGAGCAGAAATGCTATTTGGATCAGCTGGTATTCGGACACTATTAGCATTATCTAAGTTAAAATTCACAACCTTTTCAGCATATATTTTTTGATGTACGAACAACGAACTGTTTGACAAAATATTAATTTCTACACCTCAAAAGGTTTTTAGAGAATTAAGACATTATTTCGAAATTTTCTTCGAGATATTTTAGAAACAGATGCAGTTTTTCTTTACTTTTTGACGCGATTACACCGTCATCAACGTAGATTATTAAAAACAATTTTTCTTTATCACCTTTACTAATAAAGACGCACGGATCAGTATGGGTAGGATGTAAATCTAATTTCTCTAAACTCTTTACAAATTTCGTGTTCCAGCATCTAGCAGATTGTTTCAATCCGTACAAACTCTTTTTCAATAAACATACTTTATCCGATCTATCTTCAAAACCCGTAGGTTGGTGCGTATACACAGTTTCTTTTAGATCGCCGTTTAAAAAGGCTGATTTTACATCGAATTGCATATAATGCATATTTTCTGAAGCGCTTATAGCTAAGAAGGCTCGAATCGAATTGTATCTCGCCACGGGACTAAATATTTCTTTATAATCTACATCCTTTTTTTGAAGAAACCCTTTTATAACTAACCGTGCTCTAAATTTTACATTTTTTTATCCGGATTTGTTTTTAATTTATAAACCCATCTATTAGAGAGTATTTTTGCATGTGTTGGTGCATTAACTACAACCCAAGTCTTATTTTTATTGAGTGCGAAAATTTCTTCATTCATGGCTTCTTACCAAGCCCGTGATTCCTTGCTATTTATTGCCCGCTCGTAATCTTTTGGTTCATCAAAATCCGCAATAAACAAATCTTCAATGTTTTCAAAATCAAACATATAACTGGTTACTATGTTACCACGATCTGGTGGTCGCAAATCTCTACGGTTTCGCAAATTATATCCTTATTCGTTTGCTTGTTCGAGTACAATTATGTTCTGATTTACATTTTTGTTTTCTACATTTTCCGGTACATTATTTTCATTTTCCAAATTATTTGCAATACCATTTTCTTTTTCTAAATTAGTGTCATAAGGTGCTTCAAAAATGCAAAAATCATGCTCATTATCGTTTGTTTCTATAGTATTAGATTTTAACTCGTTTTTAAATAAAACATCTCTGTGTTTTTCTATCTTATTCTTATCACACATTAATATCCTATAACCTTTCGTACAATCGTCATAGCCAACAAAAATGCCGATTTTAGATTTGGCATCCCACTTTTTTCTCTGATTTTTATTAATATGTGCATAAACCTCAGTACCGAAAATTTTAAAATAGTTGAAATTACATTTGTTTTCGTGCCAGAAATCATACGGAGTTTTACCCGGAATGCTAGTTTTTCTACTCCTATTTAGTACGTACCCTGCTGTGTTTATGGCCTCTGCCCATAGATTTTTCGGTAAATTTTTAACAAGTAACATCATGCCGTTTGTTGAGGCGTGTGAACAACAGTTCTTTGATGCTTAATACCGTTTTTAAAAAGTATTTCACTCAATTCTTCATTAACATATTCTAAGTCATTAGCAGTTCGAAGTATATTTATTTTCATACCCGTTTCTTTTTCTAAGCGTTGCATGTAATTAATAAAACAGTCTTTCACTTCATTTTTATGTTTCAAAAAGTGAAGAACAATGTACTGCGAATAATCATCTTTAAATAATAAAAAGTATCGAGAGACACCAATGAAATTAGTTTCCACTGGCCCACATAGGTTTGAAATAATTATTTCGCCTACTTTAGTTGTATGATTTTCGCTGGATGGAAAGGGACTTCTATGCATTTTTCCAAGAGCAGAAGCATCACAGAATTGGTTCGATTCATATATCTTAACGCTATTACTTCTAAGAAAATTCTTAACATGCGTAAAATTTTGGTGGGCTAAACGCTCGTGCCACATCTGCAACATATTTTTCTCAATAAGCGTATTCGCGCTTTCTTCAGCAAAATACGAGTTTTCTACTTTATCAACTTTTATTTTCATTATAAATAAATTACTATTCTCGGGTTTTTCTCCCATTGCCGAGATTTCATTGTCTTTATAAAACGTACATTTATCTTTATTCGATTTAAAAATCATATATTTCGCAAGTGTTGCTCCCAAAGAAAAAAGGTTACATTCAAGTTCCGGCACGTAAGGAACATTTGACGAATATTTTCTGAGCCATGTTTTTCCGTTATACGCTAATACATCAATACGGCCTATACTTTCCGCATACAGTAGATGCCCATCTCCAAGGCGAATCGGCAGACGATTGATACGCTCGAACGATGTGAAGTACTCTCGCTTGCTAGACATGTGCTGCGATGCTCCAAAGTCTAAGAACCATGCTGTTGACTGTATATTTCCATTTGTTGAAATTAGCGGTTCACCTACAAGGGCGTTGCCATCTTCCCACGATTTGTTGTTGTTGTTGCGTCGTAAGTCAGAATTCGAAGGCCGTTGAGAATTTCCTGGAAGGTGCCAGCAATCATGGCGCTTGTGGCCGACCTTTCCACAGTGCCAACAGCTCACTTGTTTTGATTTGTTTCTAGTAGCGTCGTATTCACTTTTTCCTGTCGTGTTGCTATGCCCTTTATTCTCATTGAATTTTCGTGTATTTCTTCTAAAATTGCCGCTTGCACCACTAGCTACAAGAGCGCCACTCTCCGAACCTTCTTAAACGGACATTCGCGTTTCCTCCATAACCAGACGCGACGTTAAATTATCTAGTGTTTTCTCACTAGTTGCAGCTGAATCCCAGGCAGATCGAAAATAATTGTAATTCGAGGGAAGGATCATGAGAATTTTCGTTATTAACATGCTTTCAGATATATTCTCATTTAGCCCTCTTAATGTGTTACACAAATCTTCAATCTTCGAAATATGGGTTGCAATGTCGTCACTGGGATATTTCTGGAAGCTAAACCATTTTTGCTGTAGCACGTATACACTCGCGTCTGACCGATTTTCGTAGATAGCATGGAGTTTATCGCACATTTCTTTTGCTGACTGGCAGTTGAGTATGTGCGTCATTGGATACCTTTCTATCGACGTCACTATAAACTTTTGAGCAATACCGTCCTTTTTATTGAACTCTTTTAATTCTCTTGCATGCTGCGTTCTTTGCTGTACAGTTGGCTCATCTTCTAAAGCGACTGGTTTTGTCACTGTTCCGTCTACAACTTCAAAAACTTCATGAGACAATAGAATCACACGAATCTGGAATTTCCAGACACCCCAATTTTCGACACTTTTCAGTTTTGCAATTTTCAACAGATGGCTCTCCATTTTGAACACTTTTTTCACTTTTGCACTGTAGGCTGGCTTGGTTCAAACTTTCACTTTTTGTACGACTCCGATTATATGTAGATTCCGTTTTATACGAACTGAGTGTCTGGGCCCATAATCTGTTGAATAAATGGACACACAGTGAAATAATCGTTTATTGGAAAACAAAGGATGGTGACATCCTGCACGGACGAGCGATCATATATATATAAATATATAGTACTTCACTACACTAGTCCTCCGATTCCAGCAGACACACTTGTGCATTCTATATCTCTAAGATTCCTTTGAGAGTACAGTAGAAGTCTAACAAGTTTCCATCCGATAAGTTTCCATTCCCCGTAACAACTACTTTCACACTCACCAATGCATCCGCCCACTCTGGTTGATAAATAGTTGACAGTATTGCGAGCCTGTGCAAATAAATGCTTTAAAATGTTTATTCTGTCATGTAAAATAAGAGGTTACATATCGACGCCTCCATTCAATATGAGTCTATTTGCTGGCTGCGCTATGTATGAGTCTCTCTGCGTTTAGCGCCGAGTATGAGTGCATAAGCATAAGCTTATATGCATAAGCCCATCAGATAGTTTGTTACACGGTGCTGTACACAGATAGGCTCATACTCGGCGCTAAACGCAGACAGACTCATACACAACGCTGCCAGCAAATAAACTCATATTGAAAGGGGGCGTCGATATAAAGACATGAAAATGACAACTCGGCGAAGACCATTTGAAGCTGGACCCTGAATTAGGTGATTTTATGTATTACTTAGGGGGCCTTCGTCAAATGGTCTTTAACGAGTTGTCATTCTCATATCTTCATATGTAGGTTAAAGGGCAAGAAAATTTAGAAAGAAAATGTATAGATTTAATAAGCTCATGATTCAATAATGGGTGTGATCTAATAAGCTGTGATTTGAAAAATTTATATGTATTTTAAATTAAAAGATTGGTAATTTAAAAGATTAAAAATGTAATTAAAATTACCAAGTAGTTGTTATTTAAAAGAGGTATAGGTTTATTTCGATAAAATAATTAGTTTATGCACGTAAAGGTAATTCAACGAAATTAAAGATGTTGCTTTAGATTTTTTATGCAGGTAAAAACCTCTAAGCAAGTGAAAAAAAAAGGAAAATTCAGACAAATCTTTAACCTAATAATTGATCGACATATAATATGTCACACAATCCGGCAATTTTATTTCTTTCTAATAATAATACTCTTATTCATGTAACAAATAGAATAAATTCACTCATTTCTAAATTATTCCATTATATATCATTTTTACACCTAACCACAAACCTAACCATTTAAACTTTATCAAAATTTAATTTCTGTCACTTTCTTCCTCATAATGCGCAATACAGCGATCCATGTCACACACACACAGCCACTCAATTATAATTAATTGATTACACAATTGCAAGTTGTGATTAACTTCACTGTACAATCAGTCGGCAGAGACTTTTTAGAGAAGTGGATTTAAACACTGAAGTTTACAATATTTCGACAATAGTTCGTTGGATAGAGTTTTTCCGACGCATTCAAAGACTAAAAATAGACTTGATTCAGTCTGACTGGTTTCCACGAGTGACCCGACGCACGTGGTGAGCTCTGGTATTCGAACTGACTTTCTGGGTCCTGGACCCGCTGCTTATATCCTAAACATGGTAGCTGACTTGCTGTGACAAATAAAGTATAGATCATGTACGTTGATTAATAATAATATTGACAATGATGATAATGATAACCGCAGCATATGATACATGGGGTACAGAGCATGCATAATAATAATGGTGATATTAATGATAATAATAATAGTAGTAGTAGAAGTCGCGGGTACGTGACACAAGTACAAATAGTAAATTGAAAAAAACGAGCTTTTTCGACAAAAAACATCCAAATTCTGCATTTGTTAATGAAATTTGTTTATAGTAATTGTAAAATTTATGAACTAAACATAATTAGTGCTTTAATTGCCACAATGTATTTAATTAAACATACCAACACTGAAAAAATCTTTTTTTGGGCTCAAAAAAGTCCCAACTTTTGATTGTTTATAATATTTGTTTATAACTATCATAAAATTTAATGCTTAATCATGCCTAGTATTCAAACTGTCTTGTGTTAGCCAAGTACAAATAGTAAATCGAAAAAAACGAGCTTTTTACTAAAAAAAAACACTAATTCTGCATTTCTTAACGAAATATGCTTATAATAATAGTAAAATTTATGAACTAAACATAATTAATACTTAAATTACCATAATGTATGCAGTTAAACATACAAATACTGAGAAAAAAAAATTTTTTTAGACGCAAAAATGTCCCAATTTTTCGTTTGTCATAAAATTTTTTTATAGCAGTCATAAAACTTATTTTTTCATCACGTCTAGTTTTCAAACTATTTTGTGTTAGCCAAGTAGAAATTCTAAATAGAAAAAAAAACTAACTTTTTCGTCAAAAAATACCCAAATTCTGTATTGTTTAATAAAATTTGTTCAATTATTAATAATAATTATGCAAATTTTTTTCGTCAGGGTAACATTATAAAACAAATTACTTATAAAATAAGGAAGAATAATCTGAAAATAATGAAACTTATAAAAAATCAACTTGTGACAAATAATTTTATTATAAACAAAGTTCTTTGTTGAATGCTTAATATCGAAATAACTTTAGGTAATATTGCTTTATCAAAATCAGGCAATTGCAGAAAATTTCGCTCAATTGACAAGAACCGAGAAGGCCGAATTGAAAAAATGGTCATTTGTTGGATATATTTGTTTATTTACAAAAAAAAGCAGACCTTTTTTCAAAATTGGCCTCGACAATTCGCCAAGTGTTATCCTACTGGATGGTAATTTTACCAAAAAATATTTTCCTGTTTTTGTCGAAAAGTAGCCGGGTTAGAAGGGGTGAAATTTTGAAGTTTTCGGCGGATACCCTTCTTCTTCTTTATTTATAATGTTTCCCCGTATGCTTTACATAACTTTCGTTCCTTTACAACTTTATTATATCCTTTTTACATCACTTATTACCTAATGTTGCACTCTCGCGCTTAAATCCTCTTAAATTTCAACCTACTTGTCGTCCCATTTTCGAACTTGAATTATTTTCAAGGGAAAAAATCAAACTTTTTTTCTGCTAAATTAAAAAAAAAATTGATAGTATCGCACTTTGAAAAAACTCAAAAATATTTTTGAATTTAAAAAATCATTGGAAATCTTTTTTTCATTACAAAAACCTTATTATAATCGTAAATCTTCTGAAAAATTCTTTAAAACCCCACCTGAAAAATTAAAATCGGATAACTCTGAGAGAAGATATGATAAATTGAAAATCGTTGTGCTGGCCAAAACATCGAAAAATCGTGCCCCTGTATCTTGACAACCCGTCCTACTGGAGGCCTCTGATTTAGAGATTTTAACTAGGTCCTCTAGGATAACAATTATGTAGATTCTCAATTAGATTGACACAACTGAAATTTTTAGACGGGTCCACTTGACGTATTTTGCCCCATATAAACTATGCCGGAATACAAAAAACTCTGCCACGAGTCCTTGGTTGAGATTGATATTTAAAAGGTTCCTAGATTGTTCTCCATCGTACGTTATTATCTATCAATATTTAGGAAATTTAACTATTTATTATGAAAATGAAAAATATTTCATTAAATTTTCGGATAAGCTATTGATGCTTATTGTTGAGAAGAGCTTAATGTTGAAAAATTGAACTATGTTATTATGAAAATGAAAAATATTTCATTAAATTTTTGGATAAGAAATTGACGCTCATTGTTGAGAAGAGCTCAATGTCAGAAGAAAGTTGAAAGTAAATACAAGTCACTCAGATTACGCCTCTTCTAAAATTTACAATTTCCGAGATGTTCCTTTACTTTCAACATTAAATAATTAATGTGCGCTCATTTTGTTTTTCCAAAATTTGAAATTGTTTTCTGTGGTGACATGTGTTTTGTTTCTAATCCTCAATAGTAGCAAACCAAAATCCAAAAATTGTCCATAATTGAATCAGCATCACTTTCTGTGACATTATTTCTTTGAAGCTGATTCTTTCTTATTTTGTTATTTTGATATTATAAGTGAACAAAATGGCAATATACCGCGACATCGTTGTTGCCGACATTAATAACAATTTATGAAACATGTAAAAAAACATTATGTAAATATTTTATACCTACAACTTTTTACAGTGATGAAGGATACTTAAAAATAGAGGAAGATGAACTTGTTCGACTTATCTCTACAAAGCTGAAATTTTTTCGTCAAATAGTTTATTTAATAAAACAACAAAAAATACAGTCTACCGATCGTCTAATGTTGCTAAAGCGTTGGTAGACGCAATGGAATGCACGGTCTCCACAGCCGCTGCGCCGATCCGTTACAGGTCACTCTGAATTATTGCATTTACCGTCATTAAATAAAATTCTAAAAGGCTAATTTTTTTCTACAGGAAGTTTTTTTAACTTATTATTAAATAAGCGTCGTCTACTTTCGTTACAAGATAACTAAGGCTTCGGTAGACATGCCTAAAGTTGTGGCACGGGAACATGATTGAAGCATTGCAACTTTGTTATTAAGTCGACGAACATATTAATTTCATATTAATTTCATATTTATATTAATTACGGGAACAATTAGTTTTAATGTTCTCCAAAAAGAATTCACTACACTACATATCGTTCGATTATCTTTCCGCACTGCAACTTTGGCCACATCTACCGAAGCCTTAGCCACCTTGAAACGAAAATAGATAACTCTTATTTAACTGTAAGTTAAATAAACTACTTGTAGAAAAAAATTAGTCTTGTTGATTTTTGTTTACCGCCGATAAATTCAATCATTCAGAGCGACATGTAACGGATCGGCGCAGCGACTGCGGTCGGGAGATCGTGCATCCCATTGCGTCTACCAAGGTTTTAACAACATTAGGCGGTCGGTAGACTGTATTTTTTTGTTTTATTAAATAAACTATTTGAGGAAATAATTTCAGCCTTGAAGAGATAAGTCGAACAAGTTTGTTTTTTCAACACCTTACGTGGACGGTAGATCCTTAGTGGCCACGCTTCCGACGCGGTAGACTATCATTTTCCTCTATTTTTAGGTATCCTTTATCACTGTAAAAAGTTTCAGTCTTGTAGGTATAAGATATTTACATAATGTTTTTTCACATGTTTCATAAATTGTTATTAATGTCGGCAAAAATTACTGTCGCTGCCTCCCGTACTATTATTGATATACGAGACTTCATAATATTATCCTCGGAGAAGTCCTTCAATCTTCTAGGTTTCTACAGAGTGCAGACTTTCCGACATTACCAGAGCTAGAAAGAGAAGATCTTCAAAAGCAAGTTATGAGGTTCAACCAAATCTAAACCTAACTAACCTGTCAAGATTACTATTCCATACTTGATATCCTATCAATGTCTACCTTCGATCCATTAATAAAATCTACTTCTAAAATATATCATTCTACATCTAAAACATGTTATTCTAAATCCGAAATCAGTCTCGCTCGAGCTTCGGTTCTGTGCGGATGTGTTTACTTGCTCTGAAGTTTGTGATTGGAAAATTAAAATAAAG
>JBAGKK010521273.1:0-13209 GCA_037177015.1 Euceroptres primus
AGATGAAAGAATCGGTAGCCAATATACGTGTTAGAATCAGAGTATATTCTGTAACTAGAACTTCGCCACCTTCCTCTGATAGTTGTCATGATTGTCAAACTGAGAGTTCCCGAGAGGCAGGTGAGTGCGGTCGGGTTAAAGGTTGAAGAACCAGTTGTCTTAAACTAAAAAAAGGGTAGGGTGGGGTGGGCCCCTTCTATCGCCCACTCCAGTGAGACCCAGCGCACGCTTGTGGCTGACGTGCGCGGCTACGCCGCGCACGCAGCTTCACTCGCAGGATAGTGGTTTCTCCTAGGGGAAGGATCGGGATGGAGGAGTTAAAGTGCGTTACCCATCTGGGTATTTTTACACGATTGGATAGGTAACCACTTAATCTAAAATACTTAAGTGCTGTGTTAGGAATTTAGGAATAGGGGAAGTAGAGGGGTGAGGGAAAGTTGAAAAGACTTTAAAAAGCTATGAAAATAAGCTTCTCTCATGAGGAAGTCTTTAGGTTTTGCGTGTTTTCGCAAATGATCGTAGGAATAATCTCCTAAGGATGAGATAAGTGCCTGCTGGGATTGGGCTGTTCTCTCGTCGAATTTTTTGGCAGTTTCATGAATATATTCCGAAATAGTTGGTAAATTAAATTTTTCGTGGAGAAGAGAATTTTCAGTATATCTGAGGGATTTTGTAATGCATCTAAGGAATTTATTTTGAATAATTTGGATCTGATTTATATTAGATTTAGAGGTTCCTCCCCATATTGTGCATGCATATGTAATAATGGGTCTAATAAACATTTTGTAAATCAATATCCTGTAATCTGGCTTTATACTTGAAATTCTGTTTATGATCGGATGTAGGCGGGAGGTGACACCCATGGCCTTACCCTTCACGTCTCTGGCATGCAAATGAAATTTATTGCGTTTGTGAAGTTTTTGACCGAGATATTTAACGGAATCTTTCCAGTTTATTGGTTGCCAAAACATTTGCGGTGGCTCTAGTTTTTTCGGTTTCTTGACTGAGAAAAGCAAAGCTTCGCATTTCGCTGTGTTAATTTTGATTCTCCATAATTTGGACCATGCTTCTACAACCTTAAGTGCCTCTTTGAAGAGTCTAAAAATTGTTTTATCGCACCATGATGATACAAATAGGACCATATAATTGGCGTATATACACAGAAGAACTCTAGGAATTGTTGGGATATCATTGACGTAAAGGATAAATAGCACTGGTCCCATTATACTACCCTGGGGGACGCCCGCTTTAATGCAAAGTTCGTCTGAGAGAGCGTTATTTATCTTAACTGAAAATTTTCTCTTAGAGAGATAAGAGTGCAAAAGGTAAATGAGTTGACTTGGAAATTTATAATAGATTAGTTTCTTGAGTAGCCCGGTGCGCCAAACACTATCATAAGCTTTTTCTACATCATGGAAGACAGCTCCTGTGTTCCTTTTCCAATTGAAATTGTGGCTTACATTTTCTACGAGTTTAAGTATCATGTGTTGAGTGGAATGCTCTTTTCTAAAACTAAACTGCTCTGGTCTAAGAATACTGTCTTTCTCGATATGTTTATTTATCTTAATAAGGATTATTTTTTCAAAGATTTTGCTCATTGTTTAGTAAACTAATGGGTCGATAGCTATTGGGATGATACGGATATTTTCCTGCCTTTTGGAAGACTAGGATATGAGCTGTTTTCCAGGAGCTTGGAAAGTAATTGTGGTCAAAGCAGGCATTAAAGATAATAGCTAAGAGAGTAAGACATGATTCTGGTAGTTTTTTAAGAATCGAGTTAGAGATACAGTCAGGTCCTGGAGCCTTGTTGCTCATGGTAGCTTTGATACACTTTAAAGTTTTCCTAGGGTTTATTTGCTTAATTTTCTGTTGACAAGGATTTTCAAGGAAGTCTCCAACTTCCTTTTCACAACTAGTAATATGGGTTGGGTCTGGAGGGGAATCATGAGGGGAAAAGTGTGTTTCATAGTTTGCTGCTAGAAGATTTGCCTTGTCACTGTCATTAAGTGCAAAAGTGAGATCTGGTTTTATAAGTGGAGGAATGGTCGCATAGGGTTTAGTGAGGGCTTTCGTCATAGGCTAGATAAAGTTATCTTTGATTTGGAGGTTTTTAACTACGTTGTTGCAGTTATTGCAGGAATGGGCCGTGATTTTGTTGTCTATTGTTTTATGAAGGTGATTGATTATGTTTTTCAGTATAGGGCATTTATTTTTGCGGTGTTTTTGGGAAAGCTTGTTTCTTGTTTTAATAAGTTCTAAAATTTCTGGTCTTAGGGGTGTATCGTGCTTTTAAGTGTTGTTTTTGGAACTGAAAGATCTACTGCCGTTTGTATGTTGGATGTTAACTTTATTATAGCTTCATCAATTTTTGTCTGATTATTTAATGTTAGTCGGGTGTCTGTCTTTTCGTCAAGTAAGTGAATAAATGTTGCCCAGTCTGCTTTTGCAAAATTATAACGCGGTCTGCCTGGAGTTTTATCACATTTTGTTTTTAGGATAATAAGGACTGGTCTATGGTCAGAGTCATGCTCATTTATTGTGGAAATATCGAAGTCGAGAAAGTTATTTTTAAATATTGCGATGTCAATAAGGTCTGATCTGTGTTTGGTATTAAATGGAAAAAAGGTGTGCATGTCTAGTGCCGCGATGTCTAAGTTTTTATCAGGGACTAATTGAAAAAATTCTTTCCCGTTTTTATTTACTATTCTACTATTCCAGGCTGTATGCTTGGCGTTAGGATCACCAGCTGCTATCACTGAGGAGGCTATCTAAATGATTTTTGTATAATCTGCATTAATAAACTTTATAGAAGGAGACTGATATAACGAAGCAATTGCGTTTGTTTGCTGCGAATTTTAATTATGATTACAGTGGCCTCTAGGTTTTGTAGTTCTGGGACTGGGTATTCATGGTGTTCAATATTATCTCTTATTACAATTGTTGTGCCTCTATTTTTATTATTTTTGTATGTCTTATATCCTTGGATTTTAAACGATTCAGACTGTGAAATTAGTGTTTTATTCAAAAGGTAGATTGTGATGTTATGTTTGAATAGAAAATCCACGAGTTCATGTTTTTTACGATTAATTCCTACTGAGTTCCAAAAGATTATTTTTAAGGTGTCGTCATAATTAGAATTTACCATTTTCAATTGCAAGTGTTAATATTTTGTTGATGATCTGATGATTTTGTTGATGAGCTGTGTTCTCGATTGCTTGTGAAAGGTTTAGTGATCCTGACATGATGTTAGTTATTAATGCGAGTGAGGAGTTAATTAATGAGACTAAGGTAGTTTTAGCGCTTTGTGTATCAGTATTAGTATTATTCGCTGAGCGTGTAGCAGTTTGTGGCGGAACGCACTTTTCTGGTTCTGATTGGCGCGAGCTAATTTGCTGCACAGTGATTTCTGGCGCGATTTGTTGCTTTATAGTGGCTGTTTGTTTGGTTTTAGTTGGGTTATTATTGGTTGGTTTATGAGTGGGTTTGACTGCTTGGCTATATAATTTTTTGAAATTTGATCCAACTGCTTCTGCGATGGCTTTAGTCATATTGATCTGGGGTAGGTTGATTTTATTAGATTGGTTTTTAGTAACCGCGTTATCTGACTTTTTAATGAATCGTTGAGCTGCTTTTTTATATTCTGGACAGCCTTTATAATTTGCTGTGTGATCTCATGAGCAGTTAGCATAGGTGGGTGAGGTTAGTCGGGGCTTTGTGCATGTTGCGGAGCGATGAGATTGTCCACATTTTACACATAGTGTTTTGGCATGGCAGGTACCGGCCACGTGATGGAATCTTTGACAGTTATAGCATTGAGGGAGAGTAACTGCTTTAACGTATTGTTCAACTATAATTTTTATAAATGACAAGGAAGTCAATCTGAGGAGGTCTTTGGCTTTAGGTGTGCTAGGGACTGTTACTAGTACCAAAGAGAGAGCTTTTTTCGTTACTTGGTTGCGCAACCTGGAAATGGAGGTGATATTGAAGCCTAGCTCTTGAAGGTCAGATTGAACTGTTTTCTCTGGGTAAGTGACTGGAGTGTTCCTGATCACTAATTTAACTTGAGGTTCGTCGTCACTCTTGTACAAATAGTACTGGAAGCCTTGTTCATGAAGGGCCGTAAGAGTGACGCGATAATCCTCTATATAAGAGATACTGACGGAATGCATTCCAGATTTGGAACTGTAAATAATCGGACTGTACTGGCAGGATTTTTTTAAGATTCTGTGCAGCACGATTAATGGGTGGTTATCTTCGTCAACTATAACATTTATAGGGGGAATCCGGGATTTTTCGGGTTCAGTCGCAGAAGGATTTCTAACTGTGATGGTTGATTTTGGGTTTAGGTCGCTCTTAGGTCGCGAAAATGTTGAATCGGAGGATTTACGACTAGTATCGACTGTCATCTTAGTATCATTTAAATCATGTGATATAGCACTATTATACTTACGTTTTTGCTTTTCCTTGAAGATGCGACCGAGAATCCGTCTTAGAAATCCTGGTCGTCCTGGAAGTCTCTTAGCGAGACAAGATGTTCGTCTCGCCTCCCTGAGGCTTTTGTGCTCAGCGACATGTTGTTGCTGTAGCACTCGCTGTCGTTGGTTGGGTCTAGGTTCGCTGTTTTGGCTGCTTCCAAAGTGTACACCTCGGTGGTCTAGGATTGAATCTCTAATCTGTCTCAAACCGGTCGAACCGGCGGTATTTATACCTAAAATGAGCGAGCTCGGTAGCCAATATACGTGCTAGAATCAGAGTATATTCTGTAACTAGGACTTCGCCACCTTCCTCTTACAGTTGTCGAGTTTGTCAAACTGAGAGTTTCCGAGAGGCAGGTGAGTGCGGTCGGGTTTAAGGTTGAAGAACCAGTTGTCTCAAACCGGTCGAACCGGCGGTATTTATACCTAAAATGAGCGAGCTCAAAGCTATGCTCCCCCTTCCCTAAAATGTTAACCAATGGGAACGCAGCCATCCCCCCTCCGATGGCTGCGGTCAATCAGACCCTTCTGCGCCCATCACCTGTCTCTCGGGACTCTTCAACTTACTGTCATTCCTTAGTCCCAATATATTCAACTTGCTGTCATTCCTTAATCCCAATAGATTCAACTCGCTGTCATTCCTTAGTCACAATAGAACGGTTCAACTCGCTGTCATTCCTTAGTTATAATAGAACTCTTCGACTTGCTGTCATTCCTTAGTCACAATAGAACTGTTCAACTCGCTGTCATTCCTTAACTACAATAAAACTAGTAACGAGGAGATATTTAGGCTATTAAATTCTATTAGCGGGCTACACCCTAAATTATTGGATGAAAGTATGAGTCAGCAAGGGTCGTTTAAGTGAGGATTGAATTCTAGGGACCGTCTTCGTTTAGACGTCTGATGGGCAGGGACGAGCAATAAAAAGGTCTCCTGAAAATCCGAGCGCTCTATGCCTCAGCGTATATCAATTCTTTTTGCTCCAGGATATACCCTTGCGGACACATTAAATCCAGTTCAGTATATACATAACAATAAACTAATATTTCGCATTAAGATAAAGTAAATTATAACTATTTACAATTGTTATGCTCGACGTTCATAAGGTTGAGCATCTCGGTAGTTGGTAGACCGCTGCCTACGCAATTTGTAACGCCCCCTCGTGTTACTTCCTAGATTGTGATCCTCTTTAGAGGAATCAGATGGTAGATCATCACCGTCGTCGGTGAAAGCTGTTCGCTGCTTAAGGCCCGAAAGCTTTGGAGCGTTCAAGTACGTTGGTTGCTGCAGGCCGGACAACCTCGAAGCGTTAGTACACGTTGGTTGCTGCAGGCCGGAAGGCCTCGGAGCATTCATGAACGTTGGTTGTTGCAGGCCGGGTGGCCTGGAAGCGTTCGTACATGTTGATTGCTGCAGGCCGGAAAGCCTCGGAGCATTCATGAACGTTGGTTGCTGCAGGCCGGACGGCCTCGGAGCATTTATGAACGTTGATTGCTGTAGGCCGGATGGCCTCGAAGCATTCGTACATGTTGGTTGCTGCAGGCCGGAAAGCCTCGGAGCATTCATAAACGTTGGTTGCTGCAGGCCGGACGGCTACGAAGCGTTGACACGGCTGTGTCTCTGTGCGTGCGACTGCGCGTTGACACGGTGTGCCACCTCTGTGGTACTGGGAGTGTGGTTGGATGCTTCAACAACCTCCGCCTGGAGGTTACTGTCCGTAGTTTTCTTGACATCATTTCCCGAGGGATCAGTGGAAGAAGGTGCGGTTCCGTCGTTTTCTTCTAGATTTGGCCTGAGTTCGGGCCGCGGTGGTAGAGGCGACGACTGCACGCAGATCGCTGGCGCAAGCAACTCCCGGGTAGGAGCTGGCCACAAATCCTTCCCATGAAATTTCTGAGGACGTCCGTCCTTCAAGATGAAGTATACCTCGCCTGATAAGTGTTCCACAATTTGATAAGGACCAATTCGACTATGTCCAAAAGCTGCGTTGTATGCAGCGGCTTTATCAGATAGTCGGCGGATTGTTGTGATGATCCAGTCCCCGACATTAAAACGCAGAGTAATTGGTTTGGTGATTTCCGGTGCGTATCGTCCCTGGTACTGACGTTGGCGACGACAAACTTCATACTCTCGTAGCTGACGATCGATGGCACGATCGATTGGTTGCTGCAGAGGGTGCGCTGCACGGTCAAGACGCTATTCTCCGGGAAGAGGTAAGGTTTTTCCCATCAGGAGATAGCTGGGTGTGTTACCCGTGGCAGCGTTTCGACGGCGACGTAGTCCGAATAGAAGTTCTGGTAGATGCCTATCCCAAGTGCGTTGAGTCTCGGGTCGAAAGCATAGTCTCAGACCCTTGTTAATTTCTTGACTGCGCCTTTCCGTAGGGTTTGCTCGAGGGTGATAAACTGAAGTAGTCCACAACTCGCAATCCCGTCGACCACTAGCTTCCTCCCACACGTGGCCCGTAAATTGCGGTCCATTATCGCTCAAGATTCTCCGGGGATAATCCCAACGTGAGAAAACGTGTTCCTCCATGATTTGTGTGACTCGGGGTACTGTGGCTGAACGTAAGGGAAATGCTTCGAACCAACGCGAAAACAGATTGGTTATTACGAGTATGAATCGGTTTCCTTGGAGAGTGTGGGGATACGGTCTCATGAGATCCACGGCGACGGTTTCCCAGGCGGTGTGCGCCGGTCGGGGTCGTTGATGATCGTGTTTTTGTCCACGCACTGACTTACAGAAGGTACAGAGGTGACATTCAGCTACATAGCGTCGGACTTTCCGAGTCATTCCTGGCCAGAAGAATTGCTCTTGAATTTAACGCAGAGTTTCATCAACCGCAGGATGTTCGGAAAGTGGAGCGTTATGATATTCCCACATAACTTGTTTCCGTAGTGTTCTCGGAATAGGGAGCAGCCAGTTGAGCTTGTTGAAAGAGATACGCCAGAAACCATTTACATCAAAGTGATGAGCTTCAAGGAATCGTTGTTCTTCTGGAGTGCGTTGTGATTCTGAAGTGTCTCGGATTTATATCCAGCGGTCAATGCTTTATCCAATGCCATGGTATTCCTGCTGCGCGACAGCGACTTCATTAAAAATAGACGACGTGTGTGTCAACTGAATCGTGGAAATACGGGCATCACGTTCGACCTCATGTGTGGCAGGGTGACAAGGTGGTACCATCCATTTCAGATCGGGTTCTCCAGGTGATAACTCATCAGGGTTCGGAAAACGTGACAGAGAGTTTGGAACTCATTTTCTTTACCGGGGCAGTGCTCGATATCGAAAGTGTAGTTGCTTAGAAACAGGTGCCAGCGAGTCAATTTGTCGCGGGTATCCTTTTGGTTTTTTAACCAGGTCAATGTTTTATTATCTGTCCGCAGGGTGAATCTTCTGACCTCTAAATATCGCCTGTACCGCTTAATGGCCCAGATGATGGCCAAACACTCATGTTCATTGCAATGGTACCTGGCTTCGGTAGGAGAGAACTTTGCGCTGCCGAAAGAGATGATTCTGCGTTCGCCTGTGGTTTTCTCCTGCATCAATACGGCGCCCATTCCTTTGGCACTGGCATCGGTTTAAAGGATAAATGGCAAGATCGGATGAGGTCGACTGAGAGGTTTGAGGTTCTGAAAGGCGACTTTAGTGACTTCGAGTGACTTTTGCGCTTCCGGGGTCCATCGGTACTTTTGTGTCGGCGAAAGCAGGTCAGTCATGGGAGCTATCAGCTTAGAGTAATGCGGTACATACTCATGTAGCCAGTTCATTGTTCCGGTCATGGAGCGCAAGGCTTTGCGCGTATGAGGAGGTTCAGCGTTTAGGATGGCTCAGAGGTGTCCAGGTTGAGGTCGATTTCCATCCTCGGCAATTTTTTGTCTCAAAAAGTCAAGGCTCTTCTGCCCGAGATTGCACTTTGTGGAGAACACGTCATTCCGTAAATCGCTATTCTTTCCATGACTAGAGATAAGTGGAGTAAATGATCCTCCCAATTTGCGTAGTGAATTATGACGTCGTCCAAGTAAGCGATTGCAATTTGTCCCCATAATTCGGCCAAAACGTGTCGCATTAGATTCTGGAAGGTTCCGGGTGCATTTTTTAGCCCGAAAAACATCACGCGTGGCTGATATTGACCTCCAGTTGGCATGGCGAAAGCTGCGTAAGGTCTTGATTCCGGGGCTAAAGGAATTTGCCAGTAACCGCTTTTAAAATCTAATGAAGAAAAGATAAGGTACCGAAGTCCTTGCGCATATTTTTGGTGGGAAGTTGCTGCGAACTTCTGGTGGAACGATGTTTGGTATCTTTCTCGGAGTCTCTGGAACTAGATAGAGACGTCGTCGTTCTCGGTGGCCGATGTAAATACATCCTAAGCGATATTCGTGGATCACGTTGTGATGTTCCAGCCAGGGTGTGCCGAATAACATTTCGCCCGAAAGGTTTGAACTGACGAGGAAGGTACCTAGGTAGGTGGGAGTACATACTTCGGGTGCAAGATCTATCATGCCAATGAGATTTAGAAACTTTCCCTCAGCTGCTAATTTCGCGTACGCTGGGCTGTGTCTAAAAGAAGATAGTTGTGCTTCTGTTAAGACGGACACGTCGACGAAGTTGTCGGAGGAGCATGAGTCTAAGAAAGCAACTATTTCCTTACCTTTGAGATGTACGCGTAAGCGTGAAAGGCGATGTGAGGTGGTTCTGAGCAGTTTTATTGAGGGTTTGTTGCTGCAGGTGCCGATATGGCGACCGCTCCGGCCGCCGGCGCTCTCCAGTTTCCCTAGACGTCATCGTTCCTTTGTTCGTCCAATTTTGAGCAGTTACGTTGCCAATGTCTACCTGCACAAAAACGACATTTGGGTAAGTGCTCCACTCGCGAGTCTTCTGCAGACGTGGTCGGAAAGTGATATTTGGTTTTGGAGTCTTCCTTTTTCGACTCGCCGCGTAGGTGGTCCTCTGCTTCGTCGGTTTCTGCGGTGATGGCTCGTTCAAACAGATCCCCGAAAGTGCGAGGAGAAGCTGCGCGAATCACCTTCTTGATCGACGGCCTCAGCGACCTGATCGACTCCAACAGCAAGGCTACAATGTCCTTCTCTTCGTTTGTGGGCAGCAACATCAGTGCTAGTAGGTAACGTTGTTGAAGTAAAACAGCCGTATTCTCTTTCTCTCCTTGCTTGCGTAAAAAGAGGGTTTTGTGTAGCTGCATAAGAATTGCAGCACTCGCATATTTCTGGATGAGGACCTCACTGAACTTCCTCCAGTCTATTGAAATTACCCAGTATAACTCCCACGATTTCGATGCTGGTTCCATCAGTGCTTTTCCAGCCAATCGAGTCCACTGGGAAGGCTCGATCTCAGCCTGCTCGAAATGTTCCTTACATTCCTGAAGGAAAACATATGGGTCTTCGTGATCCTGACCCGAGAAGCTAGGCAGAATTGGTGTGGGTGCCTGGATCGCGCGAATGAGCGCGCGCAAGTCTTGCATACTTGCGTTGGCCAGTACTCCTATTTGTGGGATCGTGGTTGTAGCAACCGCAGCAGATTTCACGGTTGTGCGGACTCTGCTTGGGAATGCAAGCGCGGCTGTGCTGGTCGATGCCACTACTGTAGGTGCATGTGCTGTAGCCGGTACTATGCCGACTGTGGGTGCGACATCTTCGATTTGGTGAACAACTGCTGGCTCCCGTTCAATCGGTATTGGTACGACGAAGCAAATGTTTTGTCTAGTTATCCGCCCTGTATCGGGAATCGAGCTGCTGCGGCGTTCCTGAAGAGGCGATAAGCTGAAGCAATGCTCCGCTGGTTGATTAGTTTCGTTGAGCGCCACCGGGTGTTGTTCACCACTCCCGAAAGTGGTTTAATTTGGATGTGCCCGTGTGCTAGGCCTGCCCGGGCCTCGTCGCTTAGAGTCTGGTGAGTGTAACATCTTGACCTAGGTGCGTGGATTCGTTTCAGCCTCTGCCGAAATTTCAATTTCTAAAGCCCTACGTTAGGCTCCAATTGATACCTATCCCGTCCGCTCGGCTGGGTAGGTTAAGGATTATCTCCGCCCCTCAAGAAGTAACCCTTCGCCACGCTACTCAATCCACGTGGCTAGGGGGTGAAACAATCTGATCGGTGGATCAGGCTGAGGGAGGTTCAGGCTCTGTTGTCGACGGGATCGAGCGAAGGACCTTCGCTATGATGAAGTTTGCCTTCCTAGGCGAGCGGAAAATCGATGGCTTCTCGACGTTCCCCAGATAGGCGAGTTTGGCCGTCGTCTTTTCTGGCGCATACGTGAGGGTGCGCCTGGCTCTCGAAAGGCGAGCTTGCGCTCGGCGACGAAGGCCCAGAAGATAACGAGGGTGTTCGCTGGAGGGCGGCAGCGGAGGTGGTCGAGTCAGAGGAGTGTCTGATTGACACAGGCCAACTTCTGGAGTAATTAGCCGACCGTGGGCTGCGAGGCCGGTGGTGTCGGGATCTGGCACGGGAGATCCTGATGGAACCTGCTCTAGAAGGTTCGCGGCGGGCTGTTGTTGTTGATCGTCCTCGTTGATGGGGGGTTCGGTGGAACGGACCTCTGGCACCTTCTGCTGTTCCCGTGCGATTGCCCTGGCTCGCTTCTGCCGCGGATTCAGTCCCATCCGTTGTTGGTTGAGTCGAGTTGAGTGTCAGGAACTCCGAGTAGTCAAATGGACAAGATTTCAACCCTCCACACTGGGATGGCACCCTTAGGGCATCACAAGTTAAAGGGATGGCACCCAAAGGGCATCACAAGTTACAGGGATGACACCCGAAGCGCATCGCGAGAGCTTTGGGCCACGAAACCTTGATCTGGCAACCGGAGGTTGCTCTTTCGACTGAAACCGAGTTCCGGGTTGAATGCCGGAGACTGACAACCGTAGTGCGTGAATGTCAGATGTTTTGAACCTCGTTACCTGGATGGCGCCTGAGGGACATCACAAGTTCCTTGGAGCAAAACTTTGAACAAAGAAGGATGTTTGAGATTCTACGTTCGTTAGTCCCTAAAAGAACTGATT
Source organism: Euceroptres primus (assembly GCA_037177015.1). NCBI lineage: Eukaryota > Metazoa > Arthropoda > Insecta > Hymenoptera > Figitidae > Euceroptres > Euceroptres primus. Next base: position 11,490 of record JBAGKK010521273.1, read on the forward strand.
CAGATAGTTTGGCAGGCAAAGGTAGATGAAAGAATCGGTAGCCAATATACATGTTAGAATCAGGATATATACTGTAACTAGAACTTCGCCACATTCCTCTTACAGTTGTCGAGATTGTCAAACTGAGAGAGTTTACGAGAGGCAGGTGAGTGCGGTTGGGTTGAAGGTTGAAGAACCGGTCTCAAACCGGTCAAACCGGCAGTATTTATACCTAAAATGAGCGAGCTCAGAGCTACGCTCCCTTCTTCCCTAAAATGTTAACCAATGGGAACTCAGCCATCCGCCCTCCAAAGGCTGCGTCCAATCAGACCCTTCTGCGCCCATCACCTGTCTCTCGGAACTCTTCAACTCGCTGTCATTCCTTAGTCACAATAGAACGGTTCAACTCGCTGTCATTCCTTAGTTACAATAGAACTCTTCGACTTACTGTCATTCCTGAGTCACAATAGAACTGTTCAACTTGCTGTCATTCCTTAACTACAATAAAACTAGTAACGAGGAGATATTCAGGGTATTAAATTCTATTAGCGGCCTACTCCCTAAATTATTGGATGAAAGTATGAGTCAGCAAGGGTCATTTAAGTGAGGATTGACTTCTAGGGACCGTCTTTATTCAGACGTCTGATAGGGAGGGACGAGCAATAAAGAGGTCTCCTGAAAATCCGAGCGCCCTATGCCTGGGCGTATATAAAAAAACATAAAAAACATGCGACGACTTATTCAGTCAGGCGTTTATGGCAGTAGTTGCTCAGGTAGTCGAAGAGATCCTCAAAGCGTTAGGCCGTGCGCGTGCGTATGTGTGTGTGTGTATGTGTGTGAGTAAAGTCGTGATATCCAAGCTCTTAGCAGGTTCCACTATCATAGTATGCACACGTCTTTTTACTACCTAGTTATGAGACAATCTCCTGACAAGAATTTTTGATTTTTCTAATTTATTTATTTATTTAATTATTGATTAATTTATAAATTGTTATTTTCAGTTTAGTTGTACTAAATTATTTTTTTGTTGTGAAAACTTTGAGTACTTGAACTATCGTTACAATTAGTGGTTTTTTATTCACACGAGCGAAAACACTGTCTCAAGTAAATTATATTTCACTTTCTAATTTTTAATGAAGCACACTGAACTTGTAATAATAACACATATAACAATAACATAATGTAATTGTTATTGCAATTATAACACAATTTGGTCACAACCTTTTCGAATTGTTTAATTTTTTAAAAATATTAATTAATAAATGTTATTATTATATGTGTTTTTATTACAAGTGCAGTGTGCTTTATTAAAAATTAGAAAGTGAAATATAATTTACTTGAGACAGTGCTTTCGTTCGTGTGAATAAAAAACCACTAATTGTAATGATAGTTGAAGTACTTGAAGTTTTTACTACAAAAAAAGAATTTAGTACAACTAAAGTGAAAACAACAAATTATAATTAATTAATTAAGTAAATAAATAAATTAGACAGATCAAAAAATTTTTGTCAAGAGATTGTCTCATAACTAGGTAGTAAAGAAACGTGTGCATACTGTGATAGTGGAACCTGCTGATAGTTTGGATTTCACGACTCTACTCACACACACACACACACACAGCACGCGCACGGCCCAACGCTGTGAGGATCTCTTCGACTACCTGTGCAACCACTGCCATAAAAGCCTGACTGAATAAGTCGTCGCATGTTTTTATTATTAGTTTATATTATTAATTAGTGAT
>JBAGKK010521284.1:0-13209 GCA_037177015.1 Euceroptres primus
TCCCTCGGCTTCGCCTCGTGATTTAAACTACGCTCTTACCAAAATTTGCGTTTAAACTTGGCGAATAATGTACTATTACATTTAACTCTCTAAATCTGAATTAGTGAAAAGTCGGTCATTAATTTACTTTAGTGATAATTTCTACTAATTATTAGTTGTTTTTCACTATTTTTTTAGTAGTTTTGAATATTTCACTAAAGCTTTAGTGAAAAACTACTAATAATTAGCAGAAATTTTCATTAAAGTGAATCAGTGACCGACTTTTCACTAATTCAGATTTAGAGAGGATAAATTTTTTTTTTGGTCTAAACAGTGACCGAAACGTTTCAAAAAGAATTATTGCATCTTTTCTTTTGATCTTCATTTTCATGACTGGTTGTTCACTACTTAATATAAAAAAGGTCGGGATTAAACATACAACACATATTAAATATTACTGGTTATATGTTCAGGTTCGACTGTATCATGCTGCTAGGGAATTTTATCTGCATCGGCTTTAAAGCTTGGAATGGCATGTCAAAATAGTGTCATCTTTACCTACGTATCTAAACACTGCAAATTTATTTGAAATCTCAGGAACACGCTGTTGGACAAAAGGAAATTAAAAATTATATCATTTATATTATCTCTAACTTGACAACTGTCATCCATTTAGTAGAAATAGCTAGGAACAAAATTGCTTTGACAGCTGGATGACAGTTCGATTCGAGAGTCTACGATTCGCAAAATGAGAAAAATAGTCTCAATTTAACACTTATCACTAGATTCTCAAAATTAGAACGATATTCTCAAATTTGTTGCACATAGAAACAACACCCAAAGTGGTGCAGATTTGATGATCGGTGTTTTACTGTGAACTAAAAAAGTAGTTCGTCCAACAATCTATTTTTTTTTCAATGTAACCTTTTACCTCTTTCAGTACGTTATAGAGATATAGAATCTTTTACAAAGTTTTCCAAACCGAAGTTTTCTTATACTGTACTGTAAAGTACATAATGATAGATGATTTAGGAGTATGTGAAATTTATATTGAGTTAGATGAGTTCGAAGAGGTCGGCATATGTCCCTCGTGGCCTTGAATGGTAAAGAGGTAGAGAGGATGTTGGAAGGCGCAGGTCATGCAACAACAGGAAGGTTAGTTGCTCGAGGCGGCGACAACTGAGCGAACACCATCTCTTATCGTGACTCTAACACATATGCACTTACCAACCCTCATAATTTCACTGGACACACCAGCACTCGCGATGGGTAACACGTGTTTCCTGGAAGCTCGTCCTTTGCCCAGGAGAAAAAACGCTTTCTCGAGTGGCTATCATTATACGCATTCACGGCACATGTACGTCCCACTGGATGATCGTGATGGCCGCGGGAAATTACTTTTTGCCAATCATTTCGTAAGAGTCAAGTGAATTTGTTCTGTCAGGTAGGTAGGTCCGTTTATTATTGCTTTTTTGTTGCAGCATCAATTAGGCCGACAACCATCTCTCGATGACGCATCTCAAGATGTTCTCGATACATGGAAATGTTTCTCGTATTCAGCGACTCAAACCGAAATCGAAGATAAAAGTGAAAAACCGTCTAATATAATTTTTTAAAAAGAGAATGAAGGAAATGGTGGTTTTTTAAAATACAAAAATCCGATTTTCTCGAAAAACGCACCTTCATGTAAAAAAGATATCCTGTAAATTTTATGCAGGTTGTACCATTTTCGTGGCGAAGAAAACCGTTTTTTTATAAAATACAATTTTCGATTTCTGTAAAAAATAAAGAATCTTCATTTTTTGTTACTGTTCACGAAATGATTTTTTTCGAGAAGAAATATTTCTTAGTTGCCCAAAACAATTTTTGAATTTTTCTTGTAAACGTTGCCAAATATCGAAAAAAATGTAAGATGTAATTTTGTTTTTGTGTTTTTAAAAGTAACAAATGTTTCTTTTTTTTTGTTTCAGGTGAGTCCCACTTAAATTTCATATATTTTCATGCTTTAAGGTCTCTGTGAGTACAAAGAAAATTTTTAACTTAAAATCGAGAAAATAATACGTTCAAAATAAATATCGCAGACGCAATGGTGATTTTCTCTTATTGGAAAGGGTATTATTTTTAGGATAAGTCGAATTGCTTCCATTGAACTATTAAAAGATCAATTTTCCTCTGAATTTTGCAAGTCGGGAGTAAGCGTGTCGTAAATTGTAACTTTGTTCGCGGATGAGTAAAATAAAAAATAAAAATATGTACTGTGATAGACATAAAGTTCATAATAAATATCACAGATGCAATGGTTATTTTCTCTTATTGGAAAGGGTGTAATTTTTAGGATAAATCGAATTGCTGCAATTGAAATATTGAAAGACTTTCCTCTGAATTTTGCAAGCCAGGAGTAAGCGTGCCGTAAATTGGAACTTTGTTCGTAAGTGAGTAAAATAAAAAATAAAAATATGTACTGTGATAGATATTACGTTCATAATAAATATCATAGGTGCAATGCTTATTTTTTCTTATTGAAAAGGGTAAAATTATATTATTTTAAATTTAAAATTTAAATTAAAAAAAAATATTATTTTCATCTGAATTTTACAAGTTGGTAGTAAGCGTGCCATTAAAATATTTTCATCTGAATTTTGCAAGTTGGTAGTAAGCGTGCCGTAAATTGAAACTATGTACGCGAACATTAAAATTAAAAATAAGAGTATGAACCGGGATAGACATGAAGAGTATGTTTTCTTTTATCAAATTATAGTCCAACTTGTTATAACTCAATATAGGTAATGATAATAATAATAAAATTGTTGTCAAAAAAATTGATCAAACAAATAAAGAAATTTTATCTATTGATGTTTTTGCTATTCGTATATTTAAAATTGCTGTAATAAAATTAATTGACCCTAACATTGTAGAGATTCCTGTTAATAAATAAAAAAAACTATAATAAGTATTGTTATAAAAAAATGATAATAAAAGCATGCTCTGTAACAATTATTTTATAAATCCAATCATTTCTTAAAAATTGTCCTGGATTTCCTAATTCTACTCGAATAATTATTTTTAAAGTAGATCCAATTATCCCTGATTAAATTCCTAAAATAAATGAATTAATTGAATTGAATAAATAAATTAATTGAATAGCTTAAATTAACTATTAAAAGACCAATTTTCCTCTGAATTTTGCAAGTCCAAAGTAAGCGTGCCCTAAATAATTGTAATTTTGCTCGCGGATGAGTAAAATAAAAAATAAAAATATGTACTGTGATAGACATGACGTTCATAATAAATATCACAGATGCAATGCTTATTTTCTTTTGTTGAAAAGGGTGTAATTTTTAGGATGACTCGAATTGCTTCAATTGAACTATTAAAAGATATTCATCTGAATTTTGCAAGCCGGGAGTAAGCGTGCCGTAAATTGGAACTTTGTGCGCGGATATTAAAATTAAAAATAAGAGTATGCACCGTGATAGACATGAAGAGCATGATTTCTTTTCTCAAATTATAGTCCAACTTGCTGTATAACTCAATACAGGTAATGATAATAATAATAAAATTGTTGGCAACAAAATTGATCAAACAAATAAAGAAATTTTATCTATTGATATTTTTGCTATCCGTATATTTAAAATAGTTTTAATAAAATTAATTGATTGATTAATTGATAAAAGTGAAGAAATTTCCGTTAAATGTAAAGAAAAAATTGTTAAATCTACTGAAGTGCCTGAAGGTCCTAAATTTGATGATAATGGAGGATATACAGTTCATCCAATACCAGTTCCTTGATCAACAAATATTCTTAAAAAAATTAAAACTAAAGATGGGATTAATAGTTAATATCTTAAGTTATTTAAATGAGGGAGTTTAAATTAAATATAATTTTATAAGTTATATAAGTTAAATATTAAGTTAAATATATAATTTTAAATCATTTTAAGTTATTTAAAGCTATATCTAGAATATATAATTTTAAAGGAACTAGATAATTTCCAAATCCTTTAAGTATAATAGGTATCACTATAAAAAAAATTATAATAAAAGCATAAGCTGTAACAATTATATTATAAATCTGATCATTTCCTAAAAATTGTCCTGTATTTCCTAATTCTACTCGAATAATTTTTCTTATAGCAGATCCAATTATCCCTGATCAAATTCCTAAAATAAATGAAATAATTGAATTGAATAAATAAATCAATTGAATTGCTTCAATTAAGCTATTAAAAAATTAATTTTCCTTTGAATTTTACAATTCCAAAGTAAGCGTGCCGTAAACAATTGTAACTTTGCTCGCGGATGTGTAACATAAAAAATAAAAATATGTACTGTGATAGACATAACGTTCATAATAAATGTCAAAGATGCAATGCTTATTTTCTCTTATTGACAAGGGTGTAATTTTTAGGATGAATCGAATTAGTTCAATTGAACTATTAAAAGATTTTCATCTGAATTTTGCAAGCAGGTAGTAAGCGTGTCGTAAATTGGAACTTTGTATGCGGATATTAAAATGTTTTTATTATGCATGTTTTCTTTTATCAAATTATAGTCCAACTTATTATAACAATACAGGTAATAATAATAATAATCATAATAATAGTAAAATTGTTGGCAACAAAATTAATCAAACTAATAAAGAAATTTTATCTATTGATGTTTTTGCTATACGTATATTCAAAATTGTTGTAATGAAATTAATTGACCCTAAAATTGAAGAAATTCCTGTTAAATGTAAAGAAAAAATTTTTAACTCTACTAAAGTGCCTGAATTTCCGAAATTTGATGATAATAGAGGGTATTCAGTTCATCCAATTCCAGCTCCTTGATCAACAAATTTTTTAAAAAGAAATTAAAATTAAAGGTGAGATTAATAGTCAATATCTTAAGTTATTTAAACGAGGGAAAGCTATGTCTGGAATACATAATATTAAAGGAACTAAATAATTTCCAAATCCTCCAAGTATAATAGATATTATTATAAAAAAATATGTAATAAAAGCATGAGCTGTAACAATTGTATTATAATCTGATCATTTCCTAAAAATTATCCTGGATTTCCTAATTCTACTCGAGTAATTATTCTTAAAGCAGATCTAATTATCTCTGATTAAATTCCTAAAATAAATGAATTAATTGAATTAAATAAATAAATCAATTGAATTGCTTCAATTGAACTTGAAAGATCAATTTTCCTCTGCATTTTGCAAGAGTAAGCGTGCCGTGAATTCTAACTTTGTTCACGGATGAGTGAAAAAAAAAATGTACTGTGATAGACATAAAGTTCATAATAAATATCACAGATGTAATGCTTATTTTCTCTTATTGAAAAGGGTGTAATTTTTAGGATAAATCGAATTGCTTCAATTGAACTATTAAAAGATTTTCATCTGAATTTTGCAAACCGGGAGTAAGCGTGCCGTAAATTGTAACTTTGTACGCGGATATTTAAATTAAAAATAAGAGTATGTACCGTGATAGGCATGAAGAGCATGTTTTCTTTTATTAAATTATAGTCCAACTTGCTATAACTCAATCTGTTCAGGGAATTGTGTCCTTCACTTTAATAGTACTTTCCATGAGGTTCATTCATCAGTGTTTATAGGAACAGCGGCATTTCTTAAAACCGAATTACCTGAGGAATCGTTTCTCTGGAAAATATTGCAACACCCATATTTTGTTTAATTTGAACTCGTGGGAAGCTGTGGTACGAAGACTCGTTGTAAAAATTGGTTTCCATATATTTCGTGTTACAAAGTTAACTCTTTCGTGTCTGATAATTTTGTTACATTATAAACAGATCTCAAAACACAAAGATATTTACAGAAAAAATCCGATTTTTGAGTGTGGAAAATATTTATCAGATTTTAAAGTATTTAAAGAAAATTAGTCATTTATTGGCATGTCAGTAAGTGAGATAATGAATTGCTGAGACTACTTTGGGTGTCGCAAAAGCGAAACGTATGGCGAGTCACATCTTTTGTTCTTGATTTCCGTCAAAGCCGATTAATCATTCGCTACTCAAGGCAGTGTCTCATTATTTGTTTAATGCAATTATCCGAGAAACTTTCCATTTCTCTTATAAACACCGCTTCCAGTTAACGATCCCGCACTAGAATTTTAAAAGCTAAGTAATGAGGACTCGAGCACATTGAGCACCGATTTCACACCTTTTAGATCGCGTGCTAATAATCAACCTTTATTCTAGGAATCTTTTACTCTTTTGCCTTTTTAACTCTTTAGTCAGAATTTTAATTGATTTAACAAATATATCGCAAAGAATATTGACATTATACAGTTTGAAAAATATATTTTATGTTATTGGAAAATAATTAAAGAATATAAAGGATTATAAAAGGCTATTAAATCACAGGCATGATTAAATATAATTGACAGAGATTTTAATCCACACAATTAAATCCTATAACACGAGTTGTATATTTCACTTTATTTTTAAATTAACAATAAAGGTCTAAGATAACGTATAAAAGTAACTGAAATTTCGAACTTGAATTCGACCACAGAATCGTGTATCTGTTCGAAATTTAAGAATTCAATAAAAAATTCAATTTTAATTCTTTTAATTAAAGAAACATTTCGCAGAACTGCTCCTGACTTTCATGGGGTCGTTAGGAATTCTTCCAAAGTCTTAAAAAGAAGTTTTCCTGTTTAATTTGTTATGGTAAGATTAGTAAAAATAAATTATCTCACGTTTTTGATAAACACAAATTTCCGTAATAAAATTCTTAGGAAACCAAGACGTTTTCTGGTTTCTCTTTTTTCAGTACATTCTTAAGTCTCAAAACTTTCATATTTAGTCATTTTTCAAGTGTGCGCGTGCGATTTTTCATTAGGTCGTTATCGTTATCGTTAAATCGGACCTGATTATTCTGAGTCTTATCCGCGCATTAAATCTAAAAGTACGCGTTAAAGGAACCGTAGACTGTTATTAAATGCGTGATCATCCTGGTATGCAGAAGCAGACGGAATTTTACCCTGAACTTACGAGGAAACGCAAGAGAATTAATTAACGAGGCACTTTTTAAAGAATCTATATCCATATGCGTTCGCGTTGATTTGACCTTCTGTTTCTGCTTCGAAATTTATGGTAGTTTAGTCTTTTGCTTGATGGTGAAAGCCACATTTAACGAGATGAATGAGAAAATGGATTCTAAGCAAATTATTAAGCGTACAAACAACGTAAATCTTGTAATATTTACAGCATTTCCATTGACCTGTATTCTCTGTGTATATTTCATTATCAATCTAACTTGTGTTATTAATGAGCAATTATTTTGTTGAAAATTAGCATTATCACACGTAATGATGCAATTTTTTAAATTAAATTTTGCTAATAATAATCTACAAGTGTTCGTAGCTAATACATTCCATTCGCAGCATAAAGTTGTCTCGTAAAGATGATTTTTTAAAATTATTTTATATTTTGAGATTGGTTTTTATACATGATCGAATCCATTTCAAATCATGCAAGCCGGCGGGTGACATGTTCAGGATTGGCTTGCCAATGAAATATGTTTTTGCACGTAGAAAATAAGGAGACACGTATTTTTTTAAATTATCCCAGCGAAATTTTTACATTTTTTTACGAATATTTAAAAATTTTAAGTAAATGAGTTTTTTGGAAATTTTACTTTAAAACCTTGCCACTTTTATCATTTTTGAGATATTAAGGTTTTTCTTATTTCAGTTTATACAGTTTTTTGCACTCCTTCAAAATCTATTTAAAAATTAAAAAGTAATCAGTGGTAAAGTTATTTCAATTTTTTGAAAAACTTTTAAAAAGTTATCTTAAAAACCCGATCTTTTTTTTTATCTGAAATTTTTAGGAATAATATGTACTAATATATTCTACTTACGATAAATTTCCCATTTGATATATTTTTGTTTTTTGGGAGAAAAAAATTAATTTAGATTTTTTTTCAAAACCTTGCCATTTTTACAGTTTTTGAGATTTCTTGTTCCAGATTGTTAACTTTTTTCACTCTTTCGAAACTGATGAGAAAAACCAAAAAATAATAAAAAATGGTAAAGCTATTTTGCTTTTTTGAAAAATTAAAAAACGAAATTTTATCAAAACCTTTTTATACACTTTTCCATAATCTGGACATTTTAATCTGCCTTCTGTAAAAACACTTTTTGCAGCCATGATAATTGTCTTAAACATTAAAAACTCTAAAGTGCAACAGACACTACCAAATATTACAACTAGAATTATATTCGACTTTTGACAAGATTATTTTAATGGTTAAGTCGAAACGTAAATAAATACGTTGAAATAAAAAGAATCACAGGAATCGACGTTGTTTTCCCGCGAAAACAAAGACTCAGTCCGCCTTGAATATATATATTACCTATCACTACTGCAAATTTCAGCAAAAAAAGGTAGCTGTTTTGATAAAATTTCGTGTTTTAATTTATCAAAAACTCAAAATAGCTTTAGAATTTTTAATTCTTTCTTAGTTTTTCTGATCAGTTTCGAAAGAGTAAAAAAACCTTGACAATCCGGAACAAGAAATCTCAAAAATTACAAAAATGGCAAGGTTTTCAAAAAAAATCTAAATTAATTTTTTTCTCCTGAAAAACAGAAAAATACCAAATGGGAAATTTGTGGTAAGTAGAATATATTAGTACCTATTATTTCTAAAAATTTTTGAGAAAAAAGGTGGGGTTTTCAAGAGAAACATTTTTATATTTTTTTTTCTTCAAAAAAATCGAAATAACTTTACCACTTTCTATTATTTTTTTATTTTATACATAGATTTTGAAAGAGTGAAAAAAACCATAAACTGAAATAAAAAAACCCTAGTATCTCAAAAATGGCAAAAATGGCAATATTTTAAAGTAAAATTTCCAAAAACTCATTTAGTCTTTAAAATTTTTAAATATTTTTATAAAAAATGTAAAAATGTTGCTATGTTAATTTTAAAAAATACGTATCTCCTTATTTTCCACGTAAAAAAACATATTTTATTGGCAAGCCAATCCTGAACATGTCACCTGCCGACCTGCATGATTTGAAATGGATTCGGTCATTTATAATAATAATAATTTTAATGGGTATCCGTTCTCAGTGTAAAGTTGCTCCACAATTGATAATTTTCCGTTCACAGTGTAAAGTAGCTTCACTATTGATAATTGTTGACATTTTTCAATTGTTTACAACAATAGATTTAATTTGTTCACCTGATTTTAAAATTAAATTGGTATATATCTGTTCAATTTTATAATTCTAAAATTTTGCAAATGCTGATAGTTAGTAAGTTGTATATTATGTATAAATAATATATAGATAATTAACTATTCATCCTATTAATTTAGCGTATAATTTTTGAAGACTTAAAATGTAATTCAAACAATTTTAAGTGTTTTCAGTTGAAAATGATTTAATTTTTAAGGATTTAATTTCTTTAATTATTAAATCATAACTAAAAATTTATTAATTAATTTTTAAAGTTTTGAATTCAATAATGCCGTTTAATGTTTAAGAACATCAACAATTTACTTAAATACATATTTTAAATATGTATAGAATTTTTAATACGTGTCATTATACAATTTTCAATCCAAAGGAAATGTATTGAAATATTATTGAAAAATAATTAAAACCAAGGATTATTTTTGTTAAATTTTGAGCACACAATTCGAATAGAAAATATATATAATTTCATGTATATAATTCTATGTATTAATACATTAAATGAATCAAAATTTTTATATAGTTTTCTTTTTTAAGCAGTATCTTCTAATGTCTTCAATTTATATTCTATTGCTTATTATTTTATGAAAAAGGGAATACTTATAGTCCACTTGATGTTTAATTCCTGTAAATATAAAATAAGTGAGTGCCAATTATTGTTGAATAGTTATAACGAAAAATTACTAATGAGTAATTAAATAATACAAATTCATGGTTGCTTTTTAAAATAATTATTCACTTCGCTTCAGAAAGGCGTAATTTAGAGATCTAATAATAATGAAATGTAAATACTGCCGATTCGTTTACCATATGATTTAGTAATCATTTTTACTAACTTTTATGCAGTAATGATTAATTCGCACTACGAATTTATTGAAGTAGAAAAATTTATTACTGCAGTCAATTTCAGTACTGTGAATGAAGTGAATTAGCAGTATTTCACTGTTAGTCAGACTGAAAATTAGTAAAAATGGTTATTAAATAATTTGGTGAACAAATATACACAGTTTCATTAGTCAAAAGTGACTATTACAAATTTAGAAAGTATGCATAAACACATATGATTACCACAAATATATGCATTTCATTATTATTAGATCTAAAAATTACGCCCTTTTAAAGTGAAATGAATAATTATTTTAAAAAGCAACCATAAATTTGTACTATTTATTTACTCATTAGTAATTTTTCAAAATAACTATTCAACAATTGTCCCTCACTTATTTTATATTTAGAGGAATTAAACATCAAGTTGTCTAAAAATATTGACTTTTTCATAGAATATATGACAATGGGATGTAAATTGTAGAAATTAGATGTTTTTTAAAAAAGAAAACTATATTAAAATCTTGATTGTTTTAAGGGGTTATGCCCTTTTATTTTTGAAAAAATGAAATGATTTTCATAAATTTTTTTGGTCACGTAAATAAATATTTATTGAAAAACCAACAGTGGGATCATAAATTTATATTTTAAGGTACTTGACAAAATTTTTTCATCAAAAAGTATTAAAAATTAAACGAAAAGTGTATTTTTTCCGAAAACGTCTTTTTTTGACATGCCTTGCGGTGACGACGATTACTCCAAAACAAGGCATGTAAAAAAAAAGACGTTTCCGGAGAACAGACACATTTCGTTTAAATTTTAATATTTTTTATAGAAAAAATTTTGTCAAGTACCTCCAAATATTTACTATATGATCCAACTGTTGGTTTTTCAATAAATATTTATTTACTTGCCCAATAAAATTTATGAGAACCATGTCATTTTTTAATAATAAGTGGACGTAACCTAATGTACTTACATAGAATTATAGACATAAAATTGTATATATATTTCATACTCAAATTGTATGCTCAAAATTTGACAAAAATGATTTTTAAATAAAATCTAAATACGTTTCGTCTAAATTAAAAACGGTATAATGAAGTGTATTAAAAATTCTATATGCATTGTACATACTTACAGTATTTTTTTGTATTCAATCTTGGACCGAATCCATTTCAAATCAGGCTGTCGCACATTTGAAGTCGCAGAATCTCTCGGGGACAAAATATGTTGTTTTTTTTAGAGAAAATTAGGTGATACGTATTTTTGCGATTTGTGAAAAAAATTCTACGAAGTTATAGGTATTTGAATTTTTTGCTTTATTTTTTTAAAAAATTCAAATTTTTTTCTTTAAACTTCTAAAACTTTTCACCTAATTAAGATATTTAAGATTTCTTCCCAGATTCTGGTAGCGTTTATCGTCTTCTTACGAAATCCGCCAGGAAATTTAGAAAATGTTCAAAGTTAACAAAATCGCGGCAGTTTTTCTAAAAATATTTATAGTCGATTTTCTCAAAAAACTCACAATTATATTTTTTGCCAATTTTTTGTTGAATTTTTACTATCATAGGGAAGACATCTTGTGAATTTTATGTGGACTAAATAACTTTTTGTGGCCAGAAGAATTTTTTTCATAAAATCGAATTTTCGCATTTTTCTCGAAAACAATTAAAACAATTATAATTACGAAAAAATGTTAAGGAAATAGTTTGCACAATTAAAAAAGTTCTTTAGAATGTTTTTTTACTCATTTATAATGTACTGCACTATTTCCGAGAAAAATAAAAAAATTAAATTTTCATGCGCAAAAAAATGTTCTTAACTCCTGGTTAATGGAAATATCCATAAAAAAATAAAAAAATAAATAGATACCCATAAATACCTATACCCATATTTTGTTAAATAGTTTAAAAAAATGTTCGTTTATATAAAGAAGATTTCCTGTGAGTTTTACGTGGTCTAAACAATTTTTATGTCCAGAAAATTATTTTTCATAAAATCGAATTTTCAAATTTTTTGTTGAAACGATTTAAGTTAAAAAATAATGTCAAGATGAAAAATTTTTTGCCTAGAAAGTTTTTATATTCAATATATTTAAATATATTTCACATTCACCCTGATATTTTTCAATAATATACAAAAACTTTGTTTGAATCTCAGTTTAAAAAAAATAAATAAATAATACCTGGGCCCACGTGTCCAGATTTTTATTATCTATTTCCTCAGATTCTTCATTAGAGTCCTCGAGATCCGAAGAGGAATCATTGGATTCTGTACACTGTTATGTTCGTAAATTTCCGAAACTTTTAGGTTACGAAAGTAACAGAAATTTTTATAAAACTTAAGATACTTTTCAGAAAACGTATCTAAAAATTACGAATTGTAATTGAAATTTACCATACTGTAACTGAATTTTCATGAATTTGACTTAAATTTCTGTTACAGTAACTGAATTTTCCTAAATTTATCTAAAATTTACCAAATTGTAACTAAATTTTCAGCTACATGTAACAGTATAAAACTTCAGTTACCCGAACATAAAATTTTTTCTGTTACAGTTTCGGAATTTTGAGATACAAGTTTCAGAACTTTCAGTTACAGGTTTCAGAATTTTCAGTTTCAAGTATCGTAAAATTACAAAAATGTAACTAAATTTTCAGATACTTATAACTGAATTTTCTTAAATTTTTTTTAAATTTAAAAAACTTTAACTGAAATTTACCAAATTGTAATTGAAATTTCACAAAGGGTAACTGCATAAACCTTCAGTCTCACGTCTCTGAAAATTGCCATAGAAATTTCTAACAGTGTAGATAATTTAGGAACCAAATCGAATTTAGCAATATTGTCCATGTAAAAAATTTTCATATCACCTTCATCAATCTCCATCTTCCATATGTGACATTTTTGTATTACCGAGATGGTTGGCACCTTTTTCCACTCTCGCGTTTTCATTCATCAAAAACTTTTTAGGCCAACAATTTCTTGTCTTGACATTATTTTTGTAATTTAAATTGTTTCAGCAAAAAATCTGAAAATTCGATTTTTTGAAAAATAATTTTCTGGACATAAAATTGTTTAGTTCACGTAAATTTCATAAACGAGGAATCAAGAAAATTTTTTTGTGCATGAAAATTGAATTTTTTTATTTTTCTCGGAAATGGTGCAAGATATCATAAACGAGT
>JBAGKK010521295.1:0-13207 GCA_037177015.1 Euceroptres primus
TTCATACGACCCTGACTTGTTTACGTTTAGAGTCACTCGCTTTAAGGCCAAGGCCATTGAGGCAACCCCCGAAGCCGACCTTAAATCGGGCTTTCAGTGTATTAATTTCAAGATAAAATAGCATTTGAAAAAAAAAACAGTTTTCGAACTTCAGCTACCATACCCCACCCTTTGCTATTTTTCAACCCAGTTTTATACTGGCTATGGCCCCTAAAAAAGGTGAGAATAATCAAAGAAAATGGACCAACAAATGCTTTAATCCTTTCAAGAAGGAGAATCATAACAAGACGCTAAATTTGTCTTTCATGTAGGAAAAAGCTCAGTAAACAGAAAGAAATACCAGCGTCAAATTTAGATGACACCGATCAGCCTCCTAATGATGTTCTTGCGGATGGAAACGTTGATGATGTTGAAACTAATAAAATCATCATGTCAAATGAAGAAATCATGTCAAATGATGATGACGATCCAGACTTCTTCGGAAAACTCGAGATGAATGATACACTATGCAATGAAAAATATCATGAGGCCGCAGTTGAAGTTTTAGATCATATCAAAGAGAAGTTTAAATCATCAACGAGTAGAGCTGAGAAAATTCAACTTCTCACTCTTGCTCTAAAATCTTGGAGTCGCAGACAGCTAATGGTCGAATTCGAAACATCCGAACGACAAGCTAAAAATGCGAAAAAGTTAGTTGCTGACCATTGGACTTTAACTCTACCTAAGCCGAAAAAAGGAAAGCCTTTGAGTCTTGAAACTGAAGCTCTTGTATCTAAATTTTATGAGCGTGACGATATGAGTCGCTTAATACCTGAAATAAAGGACTGTGTGTCTGTTGGAATGAGTGACAAGAAAGTTTTCGTTCAGAAAAGATTGATTTAATGTAATTTGAATGAATTGTACAGTGAATTCCAGTCAGAATTTGAAGAGATTAAAATAGGCTTCACGAAGTTTACACAACTCAGACCAAAACATTGCGTTTTGGCAGGATAGCGGTACTCACACAGTATGCATTTGTGTACATCATGAAAACGTGAAGTTATTGCTAAAGTAAATAAACATCTAATGTTTAGCGAACAATCCACATGTAATTTTAAATGATTATAGCGATTTTTTAAAGTTGACTGTGTGCCCTGATGCGACAAGTACCTGCCAATTAGGAGAATGCCAAAATTGTTCCGGTATCTCTAAAATTAAAGATGATTTAATTCAATCTTTTGATAAAGAGGATTTGGAAGAAATCAAATTTGATTCTTGGCTACAGACTGATAGGTTCACTTTAAAGATGCTGATCATGAATGCTGATGATTTTGTGAATGAACTTTGTGAAGCGTTGCTGAAATTGAGAACCCATCATTTCCTTGCTCCAGAGCAGTCATTATTCTTCAAAATCTGAAGATAACTTTGAAAAATAGTAAATTTGTTATCTCATTCGATTTCGCTGAAAACTTCAAGTTTGTTCTTCAAAACTCCACGCAAGGATTCACTGGAATAATGACCAGGCCACAATATTGACAGTAGTTATTTACTATGTAAAAGATGGAGGACTCAAACACAAAAGCATCACAATCATATCGGATTTGAGTCATGACATTATTGCCGTTTATGAGTACCTCAAGGTAATTCTAAACTATCTAGAGGCGAATTTTGCAGTCACAAAAATCTACTACGTCACGGACGGAGCAGGTCAATGTTTTTAAAAAAAGAGCAATTTCGCTAATCTCCTAGCTCACAAGGCTGACTTCGGATTTCCAGCAGAGTGGCATTTCCATCCTACTGCTCAAGGTAAGGGAGCATGTGATGGTATAGGGGCGAATGTTAAAAGGAATACAGCAAGGTATAGCCTACAATGTTCCGTTGAAGATCGCATCCTAGATGCTTCATCCCTATTTCAGTGGGCAAAGAAGTACTGTAAGGAAACTAAAATCATTTTTAGTAGCAAGGAAGATCACGAAGCCATTGCTAAAGATCTGAAAAGCAGATTCGATGCTGCAGTGACAATCAAAGAAACTTTGTAATACTATGCATTTATACCTACTGAAGATGGGAGACTTCAATTGAAGAAATTTTCCTCAGCCACGGAAAGCGACTACTTCCCAAAAGAGAAGAAACGAAAATTCGGAAACAAAGTGAAAACAACTGTCACTAAAAAAACGAAAGGCCGAAAGAAAGGCAGATAGAAGACCAGACATCAGCATAAAAAAATCACCGAGCTTTAATTTTACCTAATCCATAAAACCACTTTTTCGACCCGACTTCTTATACAATAACTTGATTTTCCAAAATTCAAAATTTCTTCAAAATTCATCAGTGAACGTAATGCAGGCATTTAAATAATGGCAGTCTCAACCCTGTAAAATGCAGAGAGCGATCAAATATACTAGCATATATTATTACTTTTCGTAAAAACAATACCATGAAGACACCACGGTGCCTTTTTTTTAAGACCAAAAAAAAAGCTGCCTTATTTCGAAAAAAGTGAAATTTATATTTGACCTTCATTTTTGAAGGTCAAATATTTATGTTTTGAAAAAATCCGTAGGACCAATCGAAACGGCGTGAAAAACCGTATCGAAACTGTACTAGACAAAATTTTTTTCCTCACTATTACAAGAGTTCAAAATCGCTGGAATAGACGATATCCACGAAAATCCCAAAACTTCCACCCCCTTTCCCTCAGTCAATACTTATGCAAATGATAAAATTTTTTCCTCATAAACTACTATCCAATAGCACAACACTTTGCCTAAGTTTAACTTAGATCGGACAACTTTGACTTTTTGAGTGGGTACACTTGAGAAATAACGCCCCATATGCATACTTCGTTAAATTATCAATTAAACCGAGTACATATTTGTCCTGTCGTAGAGTCGTAACAAAAAGTTCCAAATGGTCGATTTGTACAATCTCAAAAGGCCTTTTACCTGATGAAATCGGATTTAGTTCACCTGTTTGCAAACCACTTTTTCTTTTAGCCAATAAACACTCTAAACAGTTTTTGTCATAAACTCTCACATATCTCTTCATTTTTGGAAAATAAAAATACTCATTAATTCTCTTTACAGTTTTGTCTACTCCGAAGTGACTTGATGAATCATGATATCGAATTACTATTGATTTACGCATTTTTTTTGGCACCACGTACAACTCGACTTTCTTTTCATTCACCTACCCTTTTATACAATAACCCTTCTTTTAGTACAAAATCTCGCACTCGACCTTTTTCAGCTTTAGTTCGCTCTTTTTCCTTTTTTTCTAAAATCTTAATAATCTCAACAATATCATTGTCGGTTCTTTGATGCATAAGAATTCGTCTTCCCGAGTTGTAATTCCCAAAACAGATTCAAGCTCAGTTGTACTGACAGGAGCTCTCGACAAGGCATCAACGTGTGCCATTTTCTCCCCTTTTCTATACTGTATCGAACAATAAAATTCAGATAATTGATTTATCCAACGAGAAATTTTTGAATTCTGCGTTTTCCAAGCATTGACATTTACCAAACAGTGAGTCTGTTATAATGGTAAATGGAATGCCTATTAGAAACGATCACAATCTTTCTAATGCCCACACGATAGCCATTAATTCAAGTCTACTAGAATGATATATTTATTCAATTTCGCTTGTTCTTCTACTCACCGCGTAAATCATATGTAACGGACTACCTTCCTCCTCTGCCTGAAGGAGGTCGGTCCCTTTAGAGCCCGAAAAAAGGTGCATTTTGAAAATTTTTTTTCAAATAGAAAAACAGCATAGACAATCAATCTTCCAGGGATATTTTCATTAACTTTTGAACAAAGTTTTTAAAAAAATGACACCAAAATATTGCAAAATGGCAGAGTAAACCATGGTGCACTGGAATGTCTCGCCGTCAAAGTAGTAGGACGGCGTACAAGATAGCTTCCGGAATTCGTAACAGAAACAGAAATAATTGTCATTTTCTTAATTTTGATATTCTTTTACTCTATATGAACCAAAAAAACCTAATGAAAACCGAATATTAATGAAAACTTCCACTGTTCCAACCAAAATTATGATTTTTGATGAAAATTTTTTAAATATTTGTGCTTGTAAAAATATTAAAAATGGATAAAGTCATTTGTGGTAAACATTTGTGGTTCATATAGAGTAAAAAAGTATTCAAATTAAGAAAATAAAAATTATATCTGTTTCCGTTACGAATTTTATTTATTATTTTATTTCAGTGCACCATGGTTTACTCCGCCATTTTGGAATATTTTGGTGTCAATTTTTAAACTTTGTTCAAAAGTTGATGAAAATATCCCTGGAATATTGATTGTCTATGCTGTTTTTTTAATTGAAAAAAAATTCTCAAAAAGCATCTTTTTTCGGGCTCTAGAGGGACTGACACCCTGAAATAAAATCGCATCAACACCCTTTGATGATGCATCTGTGTGAAGCTTTGTCTTATAAGCTTTGGGATTATATAATTTCAAAACTGGTTTTTCTTCTAGCCTCTCTTTCAAAGTTTCAAAAGCTTCTTCGCACTCTTTAGTCCATTCTAAAGTAACCGTGTCTTTTCATAAATTGATTATTGGTACAGCTATATTCGAAAACTTCGGAATGAATCTGAAACTGGCTAACCCCATATATCGCCTAACATCGTGTTTCGATTCAAGTCTTGGAAACTCAATTCCTCGATTTTTCGTTATCAGCAAATAAAGTAGGGTCAATATCGTTAAAGGTTAAGTCATATCCGTTTCGCGTATAGGTTAGGTCTAGAGCTTCCGTGAAATTTCGTCCTATAATCACATGTACATTTTGTGCATTGTCCGGGACCACTCTAAAAGCAACTTTTTTCGGTTTTAATCCCTCAAAACTCAAAATTTCGTTAATAATTCCGGGTGATTCTACATCACCAGTACCAAATTCCCCTAACAATGACATTATTCTTTGCATCGTAAAACCCACACGCAAGACTGTCGTCGTTTTTATCGTACCCATTGAAGCACCCATATCAATCTGCGCTTGAAGTTTCACACTTCCTACTTGTACTTCTTTCAAAAACTTTCCTATCGATTCCGCGATATGCAATTCACGTACAGTTTGTACACTTTATTTTCTTTATCTGGTTTTTCTTCGTTGCGCTTCGGGCAACGTGACGCAATGTGACCTACACCCTTATATAGAAAACATATTATTTCCTTTCTTTTTTCCGTACACTCACGCGATAAATGTCCCAATTTATTACATTTAAAACATTTTCTAACAAAGCCTTCGCTTCGCTGTAGTGGCGTTTCGTCTGCTTCGGTTCCTTCTGTTCGTTGTTCTCTAGACTTTTGTATCGTCGGTTTGCCTCGTCCATCTCTTGCTTGAAAAGTTTACCCTCCTCTTTTCTCTCCAATCCATTCTCTCCTTCCTCTGTCAATTTTCTCAAATCGCACCAGTTCCTTCAGCATTTCGTCTGTGCTATCAAAGTCTCGGCTAAGCATAAAGTTGGTTGTTTCGCGAGAACAGAGACCACTGCTCGCCAATTCATCTCGAATTTTTTCCGTAGAAAGCCTCAATCCTTGGCACAATCAAACCGTATCAAGGAAATAATCTTGGACACTTTCTGCATATCCCTGTGTGTGCGCCATCATGGCTCTAAGCTTTTCACTCGTGCTTCGTTGATATGTAAAGGTTGACCTGAACGCCTGCACAAATGACGTGAAATCGACGATCGTGGCCATCTTGGTCAGCAGCCACTTCAAAGCGCCATCTTTCAAGTGCGCTTTTCCCACACTCAGTGCCACTGCATTTGTCCATCCATTTGATGTCCTTACATTTTCGAGTTCTCTAATCCAAACTTCCGCTTGCTCTGGCCATTTGAACATTTTCAGGTCTCGGTATCGTTAAATTTCCTAATACGCCAGTAAGCGAGCTCAGCGCCTGCGCCAACTGATCATGCATCTGACTCGATCGACTAGAATCATCTAGACTTAATCTAGGCTCTTGATTCGCACTTGCACCCTGAGTTTACTTCCTAATTTCTTCCTTAGCTTTTTCGATAGCTTCTTTTTCTCTTTGAACTTGCAGCTTAACTTGTTCCAGCTCAACTCTTTGCCCAACTTGTCTTTTTCACTCACGGACACCAATATTCAGATTTATGATTTCTGATTTGTCAAGATTGCTTTCCAATTTAGAACAAATTTATTAAAGTACTAAATAAGATACAAACAAAAGTAATCAAAACACACTCTTTAGAATTTAATTCGCAGCTCACTGCCTTCTAACTCTTTTTGATTTCGATCGCTATCCGTACGCAGCACACTGCCTCCATCCAATTCCACACTCTTCTTCTCCTATTTCTCATCCTTTCTTCCTTCTCTCTCTCTCTCTCTCTCTCTCTCTCTCTCTCTCTCTCTCTCTCTCTCTCTTACTCTCTCAGTCTCTCATACATGCGCACTGATTATATTATTAAATTCTTTTAGAAAAATGATTTCTTTCACATCCTTGTAATCTTTAGTATATAAGTGAACATAATTTTGTGATTTTTTAAAATCATGTAATCTCTGGTAATCTTGTGGAATCCTTTGTAATATTTTAAAAATCTTATGTTGTCTATGTAATCTCATGGAATCCCATGGAATCTTGTGTAATCCCTTGTAATCTTTTGGAATCTCATGTAGTCTATCGAATCTCGAGTTACCCCTGTAATTTCTTGTTATTGTTGTAATCTGGAGTATATCAGTGGATAAAATTTTGTGACACTTATATAAACATCTTGAAATATAAAATTTGGACGTATGTCTATTCATAATTTTTAGATTATTACCTTAATACAAATGACTCATATGACGCATTATTTCTCAAATGTCCCAACCCGAAAATGGAATATTTCAGATCGGGCTCAAACTTAGACTTAGTGTTGTCTTACTGGATGGTAATTTTACTAAAAAATATTTTCAATTTAGATTACGAAATGTTGAAATTATACTCATGTTCTGATTCGTTTTGTCATTATTTTGTTGATTTGTTCTTTTGCTTAACTTAAACCTTGTAATCTCACAGCTTAAAAGTCTGTGACGGACTTGTTATTTTGTCACGCGGATTTCTTTAACTTCAAACAGTCACAAATTTATTAAATTAGTGCAGAATTATTGCTCAGAAGAAATCTGCCGTATAAATGGTGAAAGACGTATCTGCAGTTTGAATAAGTCACCTGTCACTTTTTCGTATCTGAAATAAAATTCATAAAGTCTTCTCTTTATAGTTAGATTTGTAACATCTATTATGCATGTATAGCATGTTGTAAAATTCATGCTTAAAGAACAAACCAAAGAGAAAAGACTTTATGAATTTTATTTCAGATGCGAAAAAGTGACAGGTGACTTATTCAAACTGCAGATACGTGTTTCACCATTTGCACGGCAGAAATGTCAACCAAATAGAAATGATAGAAATGTTTAGGAAGTTAAAATCTCAATGTGTGTAAGGTCTGATTGTGATTTCTTTTGTAGTTTTAAGATTATTTACCGATTCTAAAGAATTGTTTGTGTTATAAATAGTTGCTTTAAAATTAGGAATCTTAGCATGTATTATGTAGGAAAGCTGACGCCCGACCTTTGCTATCTCGCCACTTTCTCCGGCCAAAACCATATAATCTATCAAGATAATCTTTGAGGATTCTCCTGTGGATTCATTAATAAAAACACTTGTACTATATGTTTTCCGAGCAATCTTGCCGGAGGAAATCTCTCCCAGTAGTAACCACGATTCTCCAAACTGTCACTCTCACATTTTAGTCTCAGGCTGAGACTCTTTTATCACTGCCTCCTCTATTAACGGAGGAGCCTGTTAAGGGCATCCCTCAACATGGGCGGTTGACGAACATACAGATTACAGCTATAAATATGAATTGTTTGGTCTAATTTTTTTACCACATAATCTAAAGGTAATTTTTTCGGCCCGTACAGAGCTCTTTTCCGGAAAACTTTGGTTGTTTGTTTAAAAAAACTGAAAACTTTGCATGCTCCTGGCATGCAGCAACCGCATCTATGCACGTTGTAGCCAGTTTTGATGAGCGAACAGCTAAGTAGGCTCCCTTCTTTTTGGAATCGAGCGAGCAGCTGGGAGCATCTGGTAAGGAAGTTTCAGGTATTACCCAAATTTCTAGAGAATGCAGTTTTCTTCAAGGACATTGCATTGAATCAAACAAAAATTTTCTCTGGGTGAACGAGAAAAATCCTACAAATTCAAAAATAACTAATGAACTCAAATAAATAAAGAATAAATAATACAAAATGAATAACTAATATCTGAAAAAGTGGCGAGGCCTGTTCATAAAATTCGTTAACAAAATATTATTTACTACATATTTTCAACCAAAGGCTGTGGTTTCTTTCAAGCAATCGAGTTTGGTCAACGTAAAATATATTGGATTAATTTAAGCGAAATACATGTCATTAAACAATTTTCTTCAACATTGTCCTTCTGAGTTATTAGCAAATAAATACCATAGAAGCAGCAGAGGAATGTTAATATACATAATAGCAATAATTTTAAAGAATTGCAATAGAAAAACGTTAAAAATGTTTCCTCAGCCATAACTAAGTTATTGATAACAGTTTTTCCACAAATCATTTTAAGGGATCATCCCACTTTGTCAACTTCCAAAAAATCGATTTTTTTATCGATTTCGAAAGTAAAGAATATTAGAAATATTGTGTGAAAATTTCATATAGATCGGAGCAGTCTAAGTACGTTTATTTCAGCGCGCTCTCTGGTGCGAGATGCGCTCTCACGCAGCATATGCACTGTCCAGCAGGTGCCGCCTCGTGGTGCGAATACCGAAAACACGAAGCGAAAGGACCTTCAAAAGGATACAAGCATCTTCCTGCTCTCGATCCAGAGACTCAAGAGATTTTAAAGCCTATTTATCAAGATCTAACAAAGAACGAATTATTAGAAAGGTGTTTAGGTGGCAATACGCAAAACAATAACGAAAGCTTTAACAAGAGCGTGTGGGCGATGTCATCTAAATACATATTTAGTGGCAGAAAATTTTTTTAAATTGATACTGAAACGGCGGCTTGCATTTTTAACGAAGGATTTGGGCCAATTTTGAAAACTATTGAAGTAATGGGCATCAAGATTGGACCCAGAACCTTGTAGTACACCAGCGAACGCGACGCAGACCGCGTACGCTTGTCATAGATGTACTAGAAGGTGCTGCACCCTTGTAGCCGCTATGCGTACTAATGTGAGGTAGCAAGGGGTGAGCTGGGAGCACGAAGCTCAGATTTACGTAGACCTCCGTCGTGTAACATTATTCACTCGCTTACAAGAAATAAACGCTATTACTTTATATAAATGTAGTGTTTTTAATCTAAGATATAGACGCATATAACAACGCTCAGCGAACCGCCGCAGCTCTTTTTTGTCCCAGGAATCCAGAGAAAGCAGGAGAAACGCCAAAATGGAGGAAAATGAAATGTTTGAAGAGGCTGAAGGGACACTGTATGGTGCCGGCATCGCTGATTAGCTGTTAGTATGATTTTTTACATATTTTTCACTAACAAAAACTTTAAACGCAATTTTCTCAAAACCACTTTTTTCATGCTGTGTTAATCTTTTCTCCGAATCTACTGGACTGATCTTTACGAAATTTTATATACATATTCGGCACACTGCTACTGCCGGAACTAAGATTATGTAAAAATTTTGATTTTTACTATTTTCATTAACCGAAAAGTCACTCAAAAAAATCGATTTCGAAAATTTTTTTCCGACAATCGCCATTTTGTTATTTTTGTATAAAAATTAATAATTATAGTTTGGGCAGTAGCCACATTCATACCGAACCTAAATCTTTTTGCATTTTGTGTTTCAAATAATTCTTCTCTGAGAAAAAATCCACACTGCAGCCATGCCTTTTTTTGGAGGAGCTAAGAAGATGCTGAGTTTTTAAATATAAAAATTATATAAAATTAATAAAAAAAAATTTTTCATATACTTTAAGACTCCTTTTATCAAGCCCAAAAAGAATCATAAGAATATCTATTATACGAGTCGTATGAAAAATCCCCAAAAATAGCTCATTTTTCAGGCGTGTAAAGTGGGATGATCCCTTTAATTTACTAAAAAGTCAGTTCACTAACTGAATTAGATGAAGTCAACATTTTTTTGCTTCGGTTTTCGTCACTGTTTCTATTAAGTTTGATAAAAATGTAGTTTATTTGTATTTATGTGTTATATGTATGTATGGGTTATATTATTAACAAATTTAACATTGTTTCTAAGTTTTAATTGACTCATATAAGTCTACCGAAAACCTTTTAGTGTTTTACTTCTTATTTTGTCCACTCCAATTTGTCCACTCCACTCTGCTGACTTTTGACAAAAAGTCTCTTTTGACCTTCATTGATTTCAATATAATATTTATACGGTTTTTCTTAATTTTTGCAAATAAACTGTTACACTAACGGTGAATGAGATAATGTACCTGAGAAGTTTAAAAGAAACGCATCGTTTCTGTACTTTGTCTTAGAGGCATCACTTACATACCCGCATTTTACCCTTCACTAACCTTGCAGAAAACTGCATGCTCTAGAAATTCGGGTAATACCTGAAACTTCCTTACCAAATGCTCC
Source organism: Euceroptres primus (assembly GCA_037177015.1). Classification (NCBI taxonomy): domain Eukaryota; kingdom Metazoa; phylum Arthropoda; class Insecta; order Hymenoptera; family Figitidae; genus Euceroptres; species Euceroptres primus. The sequence continues at coordinate 10,594 of JBAGKK010521295.1, forward strand.
CTTCTACTCGCTCGATTTTAAGAAGAAAGGAGCCTACTTAGCTATTCGCTCATCAAAACTGGCTACAACGTGCATACATGCGGTTGCCGCATGCTAGGAGCATGCAAAGTTTTCAGCTTTTTAAACAAACAACCAAAGTTTTCCGGAAAAGGCCTCTGTACCTCTGACAACATTACCTTTAGATTATGTGGTAAAAAAATTAGACCAAACAATTCATATTTATAACTGTAATCTGTATGTTCGTCAACCGCCCATGTTGAGGGATGCTCTTAACAGGAATTCATATTAAAGGAATCCCAGAAGTTGTTGTCCTTGGTCCAGTCCATTGGTTACAGGATTGAATCACAACAAACTCGATCACTGTCAAAACTCTGGACGCAGTCATTAAGGACTTGAAGGTGTCTTCACCAAATACCAATAGAGGAAACCACTTGGTTAATTTGGCTGTTTCCACCAAGCCTAAAGAAATAGAGGGCAGCATTTCTACGACGTGGTTGCGAATACGAGGTGACCCTGCCGATGGATCGTTACTTAATCGATACTGTGAAACGGTACAAGACTGGCATAGGTCCGTTTAAGTAACGAATTGAATGATTTCGGACCAAAATCGGTACTGAGATTTGGAACAGCTGTATTAGGGTGATCGACCTTTCGTTTCGATGAAGGATCGGAGCGTCATAAAACCCTAAGAGCTCTTAGGGTCGTAACTAATCCCCTTTTACAATTCACAAATTATTTATATTATTTATACACATCAACATTATACTTATCTTTTATGTCTTCACCTCTTTATATTTCTTCCTTATTATTTATACAGTACATCCCTTTGATGGAAATTGTAAAAATGATGATCGGTTTTAGCTATCTCTTACCGCTTACGAGATACTTGATACTTATTCTAATTTTGAACTTTTTAAAACGAATTTTAGATGCTTGTAATCTTGAAAATCCATAGGATCTGAATTTTCAACTGTCATAAAACAGTGACTAGGTATAGAGGATTAAAATTTGAAAAAAAAATTTTTGCTGTTTTGAAATTAGCAAATAAATGGTTAAAAATTCATAATCTATGTATTTTCATGATTACAAATATATAAAATTTTCCTTAAAATGTTAAAAATTTAAATATTTAACTTATTTTAAACTTTCGGCACTAAGTCGGTACTAAACCCAGTACCGGTTAAGTCCTGTTTAAGTAGCGTACCAACCGACAGGCGAGGACTTCCGGAGAGGTAAAGGTAGGCGTCAGTAATTTTCCAAGTTTTGAGTTTTTTTTTAAATTTGTTTGTTTCACGATATTACTGTAAATTTAGGCTCTGAAATTTCGTTCTGAATATTTATTCTGTCTTGATTTTTGAGGATAAAGTTTTATTATAAATTTGATTGTTTTCGTAGAGTTTAAATTTAGTTTGCCGCGTTTTCCAGATTAGTTTCCTTTTTTTTCTTGTACCATATTTTCCTCACTATACTTTAAAAAAATTAATATTTTATTACTTTTTCCAAATTTTTCCTGTTTTTATTATTTATTTAACTGCGCCTGTCTACTCGTTTTACGCCCCCACGAAATCCCTCTCCTTTTCAAAGCTAGTCGAAGTTTTCCGAGTATTTCAAGTTTTTAGTTTTTTTTCTTTATCTTAATTAAATTTCTTTTGTTTAGTGACATCTCATTTCGCAGGTGTCTGGCGCCTGGTATTTTAAGTTTTTATCTTGTGATTCCATTTCATCGTTGGGCAAAATTAGTTTTACGGTACTTCCAGCTTTAGGTCCCATGAGGCTGAAATTATCGTTATAATTTATCAAAATCAAAAATAAAATCGACTTTTTTTAAGATGGCCACTTTTGATTCTTAAAAAAATATTCTAGAAAGAAAGCTGAGATTTTTTACAATAAAATCCTGTAAAAACAAAAGGACGTTTTTTTTGTTTTGGAGAAACTGAATTTCGAAAACCCTGATGTTTTCAACAAATTTTTCCTACGAGCGCAAAAATTACGGCAAATTTTTTGTAGGTATAGTTTTTGATAATAAACGATAATATAAAAATACAAATTCGAAACATAAAATTTTGTTGATTTTAGAAATTTTTGAATATTGACAAAAATAAAAATGTTTAGAATTTGGTTAATTGCGCATTTTTAATGTGCAATTCACATGTTATATGCATAATGTACTAAATAAAAATGGTTTTTGCAAATTCAAACGTGCAATTAACCAAATTCAAAAAATTAATTTTTTTCCATTTTTTTTAAATTGCAAAATCAACAAAAATTTTTTTTTGAATATTTATTTTTATATTATTGTTTGTTGTCACGAACGAGCAAAATTAATTAAAATAATTAATTATTGTTGTTCCGGAGGCTAGAAGCTGCCAAGGCCCGAGAGACTTGTTTTTATTGTATGGGATCTTATCCTCTTCCTGACGGTTCAATCGCCACTAGCAATTGTTTTGCGCTTTATTTTTATTTAATTATTCGAAAAAAGGGGTCGAAAGAAAGAAAAGGAAACGACTGTTTCAGGCTCAAAATCACAAATTTAAATTGGAATTTATTTAACAAAGGGAATTCCAAAAACATACAATTTTGAAAGCTCGATTGCAAGAAAATAACGCCTGCGTTG
>JBAGKK010521306.1:0-13206 GCA_037177015.1 Euceroptres primus
TTAAAGCGACGAGCGAGCAGTCTTATGTCAACATTCAGGACCGCGTATATAGTCTCTGAACGTACAAAAGTAAATGTACAGAGAGTTGCAATGTAAACAACTTCTGGCGGCCCTGACTGTTCGAGCGATGCAGGCCGATCAAGGGACGCTAGGGGGGGGGGGGCAGAATCAGTGAAGCGTGAACGACCATGAAGCCGTCCCGAAATCCAGTGGTCCATAATCCAGCGATGAATGTAATGAAATCATTGAAACTCTAACGTCCAGGAAGTTGGCAACGCCAACCTTAAATTTCGAAAAAATAAAAATTGTGCTGAATTCTGCTAGATTTGTTCTCTATTATCCCGTAAAAGATTTTTTGAAAATACGAATTTTTTGAAAATTTGAGTCCAAGAATCAAAAAAACATTTTTTTATGTCAGCCATGCCAATTGGTTTTTTTGAAAAAACAAATGTTGTGCTGGGTCACACAAAAATGTGCCGCAAACCAAAATTTGATATTATGAACCATTTTCGAAAAAAAACAATATTTAAAAAAAGTCAACCGCGCCATTTTGTTTTCTTGACAAAACAAAACTTGTGCTAGGAACTACCTGCTACGCATACTATTGTGCTGCAAATATGAAGTCAAAATCTTAAACCATTTTCGAAAAAAAGCGACTCCAAAAAAACTCAAAAAAATTATCAATTTCAGAATTTCGAAAGGACGGAAACTTGTGCTGAGTTGTGCTAGGCTAGCACGATAGTTATCTCTAATGACAATTTTCACTGGGATTAATATTTTCTAAAAAAAATGCAATCTTTATGAACTTGGAACGCGTTTTTTATTCAAAATTTTCAAAATTATGAAATTCGAAAATCTGAAACTTATACTGACTTGTGCTAGGCACAATAGTTATCTCTAATGACAATTTTCACTGGGTTTAATATTTTCCAAAAAAATGCAATCTTTATGAACTTGGAACACGTTTTTCACCCAAAATTTTCAAAAAAACGAATGTCGATAATCTAAAACTTGTGCTGAGTTGTGCACAATAATTATCTCTAATGACAATTTTCACTCAAATTCATATTTTCCAAAAAAATACAATCTTTTTGGACTTGGAATAAATTTTTTACCCAAAATTTTCAAAAATACGAATGTCGAAAATCTAAAACTTGTGCTGAGTTGTGCTCGGCTAGCACAATAATTATTTCTAATGAAAAATTGCACTCAAATTAATATTTTCCAAAAATTGCAATATTTTTAGACTTAAAATAAATTTTTGGCCCAAAATTTTCAAAAATACGAATTTCGAAAGACGAAAGCTTGTGCTGAGTTGAGCTAGGCTAGCACGATAGTTATCTCTAATGACAATTTTCACTGGGATTAATATTTTCCAAAAAAATGCAATCTTTATGAACTTGGAACGCGTTTTTTACCCAAAATTTTCAAAATTACGAAATTCGAAAATCTGAAAATTGTGCTGACTTGTGTTAGGCTAGCACAATAGTTATCTTTAATGACAATTTTCACTGGGTTTAATATTTACTAAAAAAATGCAGTCCTTTTGAACTTGGAAGACGTTTTTATTTACCCAAAATTTTCAAAAATACGAATGTCAAAAATCTGAAACTTTTGCTGAGTTGTGCTAGGCTAGCACAATAATTATCTTTAATTATAATTTTCACTTAAATTCATATTTTCTAAGAAAATTCAATCTTTTTGGACTTGGAATAAATTTTTTACCCTAAATTTTCAAAAATACGAATTTTGAAAATCTGAAACTTGTGCTGAGTTGTGCTAGACTAGCACAATAATTATCTCTATGAAAAATTGCACTCAAATTTATATTTTCCTGAAGAATGCAATCTTTTTGGACTTGGCATAAATTTTTGACCACGAAAAGTCAAATTTTTTTAATTTTGACAAATTTTTTTTTGAAGTTGAATTAATAATTTATATTTTATTGGTTTTGGAGGTTGCCTTCTTTTTCATTCCTTTCTTTTTATTTTAGTATTTTAGATTTTGATTAAGGGTGATTTGTCCAAATTTGTTCGTGGATCTGATTTTTGAAATTTTTTAAGAAATTTCTTGGATTTTTGGTAATTGTTAATTTGATTTGGACGTTAATGTTAGAATTTAGGTTTTGAATTTTTCAGGATTTAATTTCGTTCTTTGAATAATTTTATAATTATTTTTGTACCCAAAATCCAGAAAAATGCGAATTTTGAAAATTTGAATCTTGTTAGGCGAGCCTAGCAATGTTTCCGGTTTGAAAAATGCTCTATTCCTAATATATTTTAAACGTTTCGATTTTAAAAAGAGCGCGCAATTCCGGCAAGATCGCATGAACGTTAGAATTCTCTCATTAGCAGAAGTGTTTCTTTCCATGGTTGTATCAATTATTGTTGCTTTGTCGCACCAACCAATTGATCATCGGAGAAAATTTTGGGCCAAAAATTTATTCCAAGTCCAAAAATATTGCATTTTTTTGGAAAATATTAATTTGAGTGCAATTTGCCATAAAAGATAATTATTGTGTTAGGCTAGCACAACTCAGCACAAGTTTCATATTTTCGAATTTCGTAATTTTGAAAATTTTGGGTCATAAACGCGTTCCAAGTTCAAAAAGGCTACATTTTTTGGAAAATATTAAACCTAGTGAAAATTGTCATTTGAGATAATTATTGTGCTAGCCTAGCACAACTCAGGACAAGTTTCAGATTATCGAAATTCGTATTTTTGAAAACAGTGCTAGCCTAGCACAACTCAGCACAAGTTTTCGTCTTTCGAAATTCTGAAATTGATCATTTTTTTGAGTTTTTTTTTAGTCGATTTTTTTAAAAAATGGTTTAAGATTTTGACTTCATATTTGCAGCACAGTAGCATGCGTAGCAGGTAGTTCCTAACACAAGTTTTGTTTTGTCAAAAAACAAAATGGCGCGGTTGATTTTTTAAAAATATTTTTTCTTTCGTAAATAGTTCATATACTCAGAAAAATATTTGTTAGATTTAAACAAAATTTGTTTGAATCAAACAAATTATAACGTTGATATTGGGTCAAGCAAATGTTTGTTTGATTCAAACAAATTCTTTATTTGTCCTTGTTTATTTGATTTGAATAAATTTTTATTTAGATTGAATAAATGTTTTGTTTAAATTAAATAAAGTTCTTGTTTGCTTTAAACCTTTTTTGTTTTAAATTAAGTAAAGATTTTGTTTCATAACTTGATTTAATTACCTGTTGGGATGCGTAACGACGATAGTGTAACATATTTCAAACGCTTTTATATTCAGTATGATTGTAGTCTTTATTGTGAGAAAGATCCTTCTGCGCTATTAGCATTTTTCTAAGGAAATATTGTATGCGGATTATAATTTTTGTTTAAATCAAACAAATATTTCTATAAACTCAAATGGATTTAATTTAAGCAAATCCTTTATTTAAATCAAACAAATTGTACCAAAAAAATTGTCTCGATTAATAAGGTAGATATTTTTCATACATTAAAATGAAATAAATGTTGTGTTAATTGAAACAAAAAATTTGTTTCTTTCAATAATATATCAAACAAATTTTTTTGTTTCATTCAAACAAACTTTTTTCTGAGTGTGATATCAAACTTTGGTTTGCGGCACATTTTTGTGTGACTTTTATACTACCTAGCACAACATTTGTTTTTTCGAAAAAATCAATTGGCGAGGCTGATAAAAATAAAAACTGATAAACATAAAAAAAATTTTCTAATTTTTGGGCTCAAATTTTCGTTTCTTCAAAAAATCTTTTACGGCACAATAGAGCAGCATAATTCAGCACAATTTTCATTTTTTCGAAATTTGAAGTTGGCGTTGCCAACTTCCTGGACATGAAACTCCATCATAGTAATGATTACGAACATTAACTGACCTACATCTATGAGAATGAAATTTGAATCTAATCTCTGTTCTAAAACGTCCAAGTAAATGTAGAATGATTAAACTTTACCCCTCGTACCCTCTGATAATGATCAACGACTTACCACATCGACTCCTTCAACAGCGCAAAGCTTAAAACTTTGATTCTTCGCGTCCAGGATTACGTTCACCATAGCACACATTTCAGATGGAATAATGTAATCCGTCGAGATAAACGTTACGCCCTTTTTTAGCCATTGCTGGAAAGCAGTGTCTGTCCTCTGGATACAAGACTCAATCATATCACTGGCCATCACCTTGAGACGATTTTCCAAATGGTTTTTAAAATCTAGATCAGGCCAATGTAACCCTCCGATGAAGGACTGCAAGGCATCCAGCTTCCAGAAGAGATCCTCTGATGTAGCACATCCGTTGCCCTTGATCTCCCATCTCTCCTTCTCGAAGCCCTTGTGAATCGACTGAGCGATTGAAGTCTCCATCAAGTCCACATAACGAACCACCAGCGGTGCGAAGGTATCCCGAAGATGCTGATGGAATTTCCCGTTCTTCAGGTTGTCTGGAAAATTTAAATTTGAAATCAGTCAAATCTGATTCGTTGCTGCATTTCAATAGTCCAGTCGCCACTAACACTTCTGTATGCATTAACAGGTCCCCGAGATCATTTTTGTTCATAAGGTCAAAAAAATTCCCTTGATTGCGAATATCTTGGTTATTTTTTCGAAATCCTGGTCCGTTTTTGTTTAAATAATTTTTCTAAACAATTTCATTATTTATTTACAAAAAAATTATAAAATCATTTTTAGCATTAGTGAGCAAACATAAAACTTTTTTTCCTTTTGCACTTTTTTCGTAGGATAAACCGATTGCAATTTACAGCGATACAAACAAATGATTTTTTAACAAAATTGACAAGTAGATCTTAAGAAATAGACCCCATGGACCCCAATGAAATAGACCCCATAGACCCCAATGAAATATTATCAACGATATTTGCACAGCTGTATCTCAGAATGTATTGCTCAAAAAAATTTGAAACTTGTATGTACATTGTCTATATCGAGGTTAGATCTCTTGAAAGCAAAAAGAAATCTTCCAATCGAATGAAAACTTCTATTGTTGTTAAAAAATTGCTATTTTTAAGACGGAATCGTCTAGACTTTTAATTTGTTAATAAAAAATCATCCAGGTCAACCAGAGTCATAATTTTCCCTAAAACTTTTGCGAAACCTATACCTACCATTAATAACATTGTTATAATTCAACGAATTTAATGTGTTTCTTTATCACATCTACAGGTAAATTTATACGTTCTTCGACTTAATTATACTTTTTAAACATTTTTATCTTTTTTTTTTATTTCGACATAGGTTATGTTTGTTTGCCTTGAGAAAAACCCACATTTGGGTTGAAACGTACGTAGATTGTACGTAGAAACGTACAAAGACTGACAATTAAATGATTCCAAACATCCAGAATTCGTTTCAGTTGTTTCATGACCGTATGACCAAAATAAATGTTCCTAATTGAAAAAACTACATTGTTTATTCTTCATAAACTCTCTTGCTTTATTGTTTATAACAATTGTTATAAATAAAAACCCTTAATGACCAAAATTGATTTTTAAAAAATTTTTTTTGTTAATCTTTGATACAAGATGAAACTTTTTACTCTCCTGACATTTTCTCGTACGACGAGGCATTATTTATTCACAGCCTTATAAACAATATATTTTTCATAAATCTACGCCCCCTTACAAGCCACAATTTTATATTCACGATAACCTTTTTTTTAACCTTAATTTTACTGTAAAAAGTGAAATTATCTTGGTTAGAATGTTCAATACTTGTTTCTTATTGTTTATAACTATTGCTGTTAACAAAAACCCTCAATTAATACAATCGATTTTTTTTAGTTTTATATTAATCTGTGACATAAAATAAAACTTTTTACTCTCGTGACATTTTCTCGTACGACGAGTCATTATTTATTTACAGCCATATAAACAATGTGTTTTTTATAAATCTACGCCCCCCTACAAGCCACAATTTTCAAGTTACATATTTGCGATAACCTTTTTTATAGCCCTAATTTTACCGTAAAAAGTATAATTATCTTGGTTAACATTTTTAATACCTGCTCCTTATTGTTTATAACTATTGTCATTAACAAAAAGCCTTAATTAAGGCAATCGATTTTTTAAAATTTTTATATTAATTTAAGACACAAAATAAAACTTTTTACTCTCGTGACATTTTCTGGTATGACTACAAGCCACAATTTTCAAGTTATTTTCGATAACCTTTTCTGTAACCCTTATTTTACCGTAAAAAGTATAATTATCTTGGTTAGCATTTTTAATATCTGCTCCTTATTGTTTATAACTATTGTTTTTAACAAAAACCCTCAATTAATGCTAACCAAGATAATTATACTTTCTACAGTGAAATTAGGGCTATAAAAAAGTTTATCGCAAATAACTTGAAAATTGTGGCTTGTGGGGGGGGGCGTAGATTTATAAAAAACAATTGTTCGTGACAGGTGATGAAAAAATTCCAAGTGACTCGCGGATAGACACGGATTAAATAGCGAATAGAAAATGAAGTATTGAAACGCATAAGTATCGCAACGAATAGGAATATATAAAAGCGGATAGACAAGGATTAAATGGCGGATAGAAAATAAAGGATTGAAACGTATAAGTATCGAAACGGATAGGAATACATACAACATGTAAAGATAATGATTGAAACGGATAGATTCGACGAATTAGATAATGATTCACGAGGATAGACGGATACCCTACGGATGCAAACGGAACGCCGAGTTTAGAAGAAGTATTCAAACGGATATTTATGAAGAGCTGACGGATTGAAACGCTTTAATTCACGTATAGTAAAAGTTTGGTTCAATCAGATTGAAATACAGATTGAAAACGATAGATGAAAACGGATGGGCAATATATTTCTGAAGTATAGGATTGAGGGGACTTGATAATGATTAGGAAGGATACATTTTATATCCGTCACAGGAGACGAGAAAATTCTTAGAAGCTCGCGGATAGACACGGATTAACTCATGGATAAAAAAAGAAGGATTGGAACACATTAGTATTGAAACGGATAGGAATACACAAAAGAGGCTAGATAAGAATAAGAAGACGGATTGGAAACGAAGTATTGGAACGGATAGGCAATACATTTTTTAAATAGAGGATTGAGGGGGATAGAAAATGATTAAGACGGATACATTTTCTATCCGTGTCAGATGACGGAAAAATTCTAAGTGGCTCGCGGATAGACACGGATTAAATCAAAGGATTGAAACGCATAAGTTTCTAATTGGTTAGGAATACATAAAGGCAAATAGATAAGGATATGAAGTGGATTAAAACGAAAATAATGGATTAAAACGGATAGGCAATACACTATGTAGAGAGAGGATTGAGAGTGGTACAAAATGATTAGGACGGATTCATTTTGTATCTGTGATAGATGACGAAAAAATTCCAAGTGGCCTGCGGATGGATACGGATTAAGTCACAGGTAGAAAATTAAGTATTGAAACGCATAAGTATATAATTTGATTGGAATACATAAAGGCGGGTAGATAAGGATAAGAAGACGAATTGAAAGAGATGAATTGAAATGGATAGGTAACACATTTTTTAAAGAGAGGATTGACGTGGATAGAAAATTATTAGGACGGATTCATTTTCTATCCGTGACAGGTGACGAAAAAATTCTAAGTGGTCTGTGGATAAACACGGATTAAATCACTGATAGAATATAGTTATAATATTAATATAGTTATATTAATTAAAAATTAAATAAATTATTATTATTAAATATTAAATATTAATATAGTTATATTATATTAATATAATTAATATAGTCTTTTCCGGTTTTTTGATGTTTTTATTCAAATGCTAGTAACATATTATTATATTAATAGTAGTAACACTTTACTATATTAATATTCTAAGTACTGGAAAAAATTAAAATAAGGATATAAAGTCGGATTGAAAATGATGGATTAAAACAGATAGAATATACACTATATGTAGAGCCAGGATTGAGAGAAGCAGAGAATGATTTAGGACGGATTTATTTTTTATCCGTGACAGGAGACGAAAAAATTTTAAGTGACTCGTGGATAGGCACGGATTAAATCACGGATAGAAAATGAAGGATTGATACGCATAAGCATCAAAACGGATAGGAATATATAAAAGCGGATAGACAAGGATTAAATGACGAACAGACAATGAAGGATTGAAACGTATAAGTATCAAAAAGGATAGGAACACATAATATACGTAAAGATAATGATTGAAACGGATAGATTCAACGGATTAGATTCGTGAGGATAGACGGATACCCTACGGATACAAACGGATCGCTAAGTATAGAAGAAGTATTCGAACGGATATGTATGAATAGCTGACGGATTGAAACTGATAGAGTTTGAATACTTTTACTTCCAGCAGGGGGTTATTAGTCCCATAAATAAAAACAAGTCCCTAGGGACTTGGCAGCTTGGTAGCCTCTAGGACAAACAAAATTAATTATTTTAAATTAATATTGCTCTTTCGTGACACAGAAGTTTTTATTCGATTAGAAGATTTCTATTTGCTTTCAAGAGATCTAACCTCGATATAGACAATGTACAAGTTTCAAATTTTTTGACCATACATTCTGAGGTACAACTGTGCAAATATGTCAATTTCGTTAAAAAATAATTTTTTGAAACAGTGTGCATAAAATGCGTTTTTACACACCCATATTAGTGCGTAAAACGGCTTATGATACACCCACTAATATGGGCGTGTTAAAAACGCATTTTACGCACACTGTGTCAAAAAATATCGTATGCAACTCGTGCGTACGGTTTTACCCACTTGTGGTGATCGCGTGTGTAAAACCGCATTTTACGCACACGTTGCATAATATACGATTTTTTTCAAAATGGAAAAATACGTGTCGCCTTATTTTCTTTGAAAAGTAACATATTTCATCGGAAACCGATTCTGCGATTTGAAGTTGCACTACCTGCCTGATTTGTAATGGATTCGGTCTATTATATTTTATTATTATTTCTATCAATCAATTTAACATTAATTTATTTCATTTCCAAGCTTTGGCGCACTTTTTTCATCAGAGGTTTATTAAATTGTTAGCCTTATTAGGACGCCCCTATCTCACTATTATTATTGTTCAGTCTACAAGATCAGTCTGTCTTGTCTCGTCCTTCCGTAAAAATCGTTATTTAAAATGTTACCATTTTCGTCACTATTTGAGCCTCTCAAAGTCTTAGAGTCTCAAACTAAAAAACTACTTGACTATTATGTCTTATTTTTGACTTAAAGTGCCTTCTTTGAAGTATTTTTTTCAAACACAAACATATTATCTTGACACAGGTATGTTGCATAAATTGTTTTTTATAAAACCTTGTTCCTTTGTCGACTTAAAATTTGTCAAACTTTATATTTATTTAAACACTTTTTTTATTTTTTATTCTAGATTTTAAATTTGATTCTTGAAAAAGACCCGCAGTGTTGGTCGAAACGTCGAGTAACCTTTCTACAATAAATCTGTTTTAACCTATTTTACTTGTCTTTTAATTTGAATTATTGGCCGTAAGACCGACTATTGTTGCTGCAATAATTATTGGAAGTTAATAACGATAGAAGAAAGGAAAAAAAACTCTGGATCGATTTCGTCTATGAATTGTTTTTGATTACTATTTAAATAAATAAATAAAAAAGTGTAAAGGGATTCAATCAGAGGTCTAGATTTGGTCATTACCTGAGCGTTGTAAACCATGTGGACTCCTTGGTAGACGATGTTTTTAGAGTGCTCGCCCATGAACTCGAGGATGTGTTCGACGAGCGCCTCGTACGGAAGTCCTCGTAAACGAACGCAGTCTTTGCGAGTTCCTGAGGTGATCACGTGCTGTGGGAGGAGTGAGCTGAACTTTGGCATCGGCAGTACAGTTGGCATCCTGTCGTAGGCTTTCGTGTCGCTTACTCGGTTTAGAACCTGGGATTAAAACGAAAAGCAAATTGAGTGAGTGTTTGAAATTTGACTAAAGGAAATATGTATTCATTTCTGAATTAGGTTTACCTGTTGTACTTCGGCGGTTGTACTTCTGAAGAGTTCGATGTAGCGGCTACCGATACAGTCCCTGTGTTTGCTGAGGGCCTTCGCCGCGTCCTCTTCCTTCGCGAAAAGGACGAAAGCATCGCCAGTCGCCCGGCCGTCTGCCTTCTTCACGAATAAGACTCCTTCCTCGCCGTCTAGGACTTGGCAAGGTTTTTGTCCGGACGCGAAAAAGTCCAGCTGTAAAGAGTTGATTGATGATATTAAGAAGGGGGTACAATTTTACAAGAAATTTAGTTTGAACAGAATATAGACTCAAGTAATCACCACTTGTTTAGCTACACAGTCGTAGGGAAGACCTCTCATTCTGACAATGACTTGAGCTCCCCGAGAGAGAAAGGCGTGAGCCTCTCCACTCGTACCTCCAGCGACTCCAACAAAATCATCGCCGGATGCTTTGTACACCTCGATGTAGCGAAGTCCAATGTGATGTTTATGCCTCTTCAACGCCATGTCTCTGTGTTCTTTACTTACAAATCGTACTAAAGCTTCTCCGTTCCGCCTTCCATGCGGACTTAAACACAAGGCAACACCGCCTCTGAAATTTAAAAACTTAAATTAAATCAAATTTTAAATTAAAATTGATTAAGTTCAAATTCCTTTGTAATTAGGAAACATCACAATTTAGACATTATAATTAACCAGGGTATCTAGTGTTTCTCCTTAAAAAAATTCCAGGACTTTTCCAGCTTTTCCAGGTAAAAATAAATTTTTCCAGGTATCATTTTTTAATTATTACCATAAACTTTCATGGATAAAAATCTTTTTTTCTTGAACCTGTACGATAGAAATAATTTATACAACTAAATGAACCATATAAAATGTATATTTTACGATTTATGAAATTCTTGAGTTTAGCTAACTGTATTTATCTGTATAAGCTCAAAAAACTATTTTTTAAGGAAATACTCTCTGTAAGAAGAATTATTAGTTTTCTACTAATAAGTCCTTTATCAATTGCTTTAGTAAACGTTTGCTACTAATCTTTAATAAAAAAACTACTATTTTCCAGTAAAAAAACTATAAATTCATTTAGTAAACTAACTAAATGAATTTATTAGTAAGCCTTAATAAGTGAATATGTAGTTTTCTACAAAAATTTTACTAAAGCAATTAATAAACGACTTCTCCTGATTTCATTCCGGGTTGCTACAAAATTCCAATTTCAAAATTCCCTGACTTTTCCTAAATAATTTTTCATTTTCCCTTACCGTTATCTGCCGTTATAATTAAAATTATAATTATATAATACAGAGGTCACAGTGCTCCAGCAGTTCAATTTTAGGGAAAATAGGGGATTTCTTTTTCGAAAAAGGGTATTTTAAAAAAAGAAAGGAAGTTTTTTTCTTTTAAAAATACCAAGAAAGCTGCAATTCTCTAGAATCTTAAAAAATCCTCAAAAATCTTAGATTCCTGTCCAGAATCTAATAAAACACTCCTCAAATTTCTAAACTTTCAAAATCTGTCGAATGCTCTATAATTTTCTAAAATCCTTCACGAATTTTGGACTTTCCAAAAAAAATTTTAAAATTTTCTAGAATATTTTTAGTTTTCCATAAACTTGTAGATTCATTTAATCTTTTAAAATCTCAAAAAATTCTCTACAATCTAAATTTTTGAGTGTTTTAGAATCTCTCAGAGACTTCCTGGTTCTTCCAAAATCTTCCATAGAGTTCTAAAATCTTCTAGTCTCTTCCAGACTTTTTTTTTTGAAGACTCAAAAGGTCTATAGTTAAGAAGATTCTGAAAACAGTCTAGAAGATTCTTCAAGATTATAAGTTTTTTGAGAGGTTTCTAAAGCATTCTGCAGAATTTTGGAAATTCTAATACACTTCAGAATAATGTGCTTGAAGTTCTGAAAGTTCAAATGAACGAAATCTTTATTCGATTTCGTTTTAAACTCAAATTTGTTCTAAAATATTGGTTTATTAATATAGATACTAATGTAATGATAAAGAAGCTCATGATATTTCTCTTTATTTTCTAGATTTAACGATATTTCAAGATAAATTTGAGTTAAGTAAAAAAGTTCGTTTATTTGAACGAACTCGAACTTCAGGTACATTTCAGAATATTCCTGACTATTCTAGAAGATGTTAGAAGATCATGGAAGACTTCAGAAGATTTTGGACAATTTTAGAATATTCTGGAACATACTAGTATATTTGGTAGAATATTAAAGAATTTTTCATAATTCTTTAAGATTGTATTAAGAATTCTTTAAGATTTTATAAGATTATTATAGATAAATAAAATGATTTATTTAGAATCCAGCAGGTTCTAAAAGATTATGGAAGAATTCAGAAGAATCTAAATGATTGTAGATTTGAGAACAGTCTAGAATATTTTAGAGAATTATTACAGATTTCAGATAAGTTTTGAAGATTCTAAAGAATTTGAGAGAATTTCAATAATCTTTTGTAGACTTTGGAGGATTCTAAAAGATTCTGTAGAAAATTCTAGAAGGTTACGTAAGTATTCAGAAAATTTTAGAAGATTCTGGAAGAGTCTAGTATATGTTATAGAATATTGAAAAATTTTGGGATATTATTTTATAAGATTATTGCAGGAGAACCCAGAAGATTCTAGAAGAGTCTTAAATATTTTTGAGAATTTTCAAGGATTTTAAAATAATTTGATAACACTCTGAAGAACTTTAAGGGATTTTTAGGATACTTTCGTAGGTTTTTAAAATTTGGAAATTATGGGATATTTAAGAAAACATTAAAAGACTTTTTAAATGTCACAAGTTTCTATTGCTCATAATTCTTGAAAAATTATTCCGAAATTTGAATATAAGAAGAGAAAAAAGGGAGAAAAAGGAATGAAACTATGAAAAAGTGATTTTAGGAGATTTGCAGAATAAAAGGGGAAAGGGGCAAAAAAGAGGAATAGGGGACTAACTCTGATCCCTGATTTTGTAATATTATAATTATATATTTATAACAATTGTTAAATTATAATTATGTAATTATAATTTGTTGAATCAAAAAAATTCCCTGACTCTTTGAAAGTTTTCCCTGACTTTCCCTGATTTTTCCTGACCATTTCTAAATGCCCTGACTTTCCAGAATTCTCTGACCTGATGTAGCAATCCTGTCATTTGAAGAAAACTACTCAGTCAAATTTAGAGTGATAAGAATTCCAGGACTAT
>JBAGKK010521317.1:0-13204 GCA_037177015.1 Euceroptres primus
ATTAATAATATGTGTAATTAATATACTTATGAGTCACGTTTATGAAATTGTTTGTTCTATCGAAGTTTGTTTACCTGTGAAGGATAATGCTCTGTTGGCAAGTGATTTTACCGACGGGGAATGACGTCACAATCTGTTTTCGAAAGTTAGATTATGTTCGAGGTAATTTACATCATGTAATAAACTAGGGACGTAAAATACCTGGTAAATTACTGTAAAAAACTATGTAATTTACCTCGGGTATTTTACTTGCACAATCCTGCTTGTTTTTAATGTTTTGGCTTGTTAATTCATGGTTAGAAGAAGAAGACCCTCTTTGAGAGTATTTCTTAGAAATCTGGAAATTTTCAACGCAAGAACAAAAAAGAAGAAGAGAGTATTTCTTTAAAAAATAATAAATATGACTTACTTGTTAAGAGAAAAAAAATTTGAATGCCGGTAAGTTTAATAAAGTTATTTGAAAAAGTGATCCCTATATATAAAAAATAAATTTTGATGGAATCTAAATTTCTATTTCTACAATATTTCAGGGTTAGTTCTGTGTTGAATAAAAATATAAAAGAATTCGGTAAACAATATCTGTTTGATGAGTCTAATGAAACCTGTTGGAACTCCGATTCTGTGAGCTATTCTTTTAGTGTCTATTTTCATTTTTTTTTTATATAACTAATCTCAGAATAAAACTACACGAATCATAATTTTGCATAGGGTACTCCTCAGTGGATCCTGATAAATTTTGCAGAAGAAGTGGACTTGTCAGAATTCGAAATTGAGTTCCAAGGTGGATTTGCTGGAAAACAATGCTCCATCGAAGCTGGTTCAAATCCTAAGAATCTGTCTGCTGTAGAAGATTTTTTTCCCGAAGACAGAAATACGAGGCAACGATTCCGATTATCAGAAACGAAAAGAGCTAAAGTATTTAAATTCATTTTTCACAGTAGCACAGATTTTTTTGGTAGGATTGTTATCTACAGACTTTTACTTCATTCATGATAGTACGTAGGTAGTTTAATTAAAAATAAATTTTGTACATTTGTATATTACAAAATATAAAGTTTAATTTTTTAAAAGTTTCCATCCACTGTTATTAACAAATTTTAAATGCCGAGTTTATCAAATTCTAGGTATCAACTTAGTTTTTTTTCAGTTCTATTTTTTGTTTTTTTGTGAAGTGTTTTATTTTCTGTTCTAGGCTTTCTGCAAAAAAAAAACTAGTATTAATTATTGCATTAAATATGAATTAGAATAATGGTACTTATTTTGTTATACTGACCACAAGTCAATCTTTTCATCAATGGTTTATAGCTTTTCGACTCCACTCCAAGAAGAAGGCATTCGCTTTGAAAATTCATGCTCGATATATCTTTCAAATTCATCAACATAGTTTTGATCATTGTTGATCTGTAAATAAATAGAGTATTTAGTGTTAGTTTTGCCAAAATTTCGCATGAAATACCATGAGCTTACCAGGGATCCGAACGAAATTAAGGACCATTTTTCGATATTTTCCAATTATTCCTACAAATTCAAAATAGTTTGGCTAAATATTCAGCTGCGTATAAGAAAGTGCTGCAATATTATAGAACCATCGAGTTGCAATTTCGAAATTGTGTTCCGTCAAAGTTTCACGTCGACAGAAATGAAAAGAAACGTAACGAAACTTTCGTTACGTTTTTTTTCGTTCTTTTTTGTATAAAACTAAAATGCCTCATAATCTAGAGGTTGTGCCTCGGTAGTTGTATAATATATCAGTACTTTCTCGTATTCAGCTGAATATTTCGCCAAATGATTTTGAATTTATAGAAATAATTAGAAAATATCTAAAAATGACCCTTAATTTCGTTCGGATCCCTGGAGCTTACTTTATATTATTCATCGCCCAGTCTTCTTGTAAATTTCTTACAACTTCCTCTAGTTCTGTTCTATCGACAAACCAGTCTATCCCTTCAAATTCGCAGTGAAACAAATTAAGTGGTACTTCGTGTGCCAAATTGTATTGTGGTTTTCTAGGGCATTTTTCTACATCTAAAAGTTCTTGAATAACTTTAGGCTTTTCGTGCTCACGGCCAATTAATAGCAAGACTCCCATTATGCATCTAATTTGATGCCAGAGAAAGGCTTGACTAGTTATTGTCAATTCACACATGTCGTATCCTAATAAAAAACAAGGAGAATGTAATAAATACTACATACTGGAAACGCTATTATATAAAATGAAAAATTAAATAACAAGTACATACCCGAGATTATCTTTGGATTTTCTTCAATGCAACGTACGGAAGCTTCCTGTATTGTTCGATTAAAATTAACAACTCCATTGGCTACATCCATCTTGCAGATATTTCTGAAATCGTGACTTCCTATTATTAACTTTAGAGCTTCATTCATAAGTTCTATATTCAAGTTGCCCCTGGGGAAAAAATACTTATAAGTTCTGCTTTTACAGTCAAATCTCGCAGAAAACTCGGCTGGTGCAGGACACCATGCAATGCAACGAATATTCTTTGGTAAAAGTCTATTTAATATTTTACAGTAGGGAAGTTCTTTTTCTAGATTGGATTGGTTTTCTGGATCTAATCGACTGCGAATGTCTACAGATATAATTTGAGAAAAGGCACTGACACCTTTGTCTGTTCGACCACATCTGTGATAATTCGAAGTTTCTCTACTCTCAATTAAGCAACTTTTTTTTAAAGCTGCAAAGAGATGATATTCGATAGTATTAATTGTGTTTTCTTGCTCCATGAAACCATGGTAGTCCCAACCGAGATAGTAGAATTTCAAGAGTACGTGTCTTTTGTAATGCCTAGAAAATTAATCTGAATTATTTTTAAATCACTTTCAATCTAAAAAAATTTATTTTTATGGTATTGATAAATAAATACTTTGAAAAATCATATTTCCTCTGTGTGGAAGAAGCCTTCCTAGATTTTTGATCTGAACTGCTTAGATTCTTAACAAGGATTTGTTTTAACTGAAAATTGTGTGCTTCCAGTTGTAAAATTCTATCTATTAAATCCTGAAATAATTAACGTACATTTAAAGTAATTACGATTGTTGTAAGCAAATGAATAAAACAAAATTTTACATATAATTTTATGCCAGAATCTTACTTACATTTTTATCAAGAATTTCTAATTCCTCTCTAGTTGAGCGTGAATGTTTATTTGTTTTCTTGACAACGTTCATTTTGTTTATATTTTCACATGGACCACAAAAGTAGATTAGACACGTTTTTTTTATAAAAATGGGGACAATCTATAATAAACAAACTATTGTATTATACGCACAATCAGGACTCCACAATTTCAACTTCTATCATTTCAAGTTCCGCAACCAGTCTTGTTCGTTTGCCCCTACCCTCAAGAAGGCGTTTGCGCAGATAGTTTACACCCACGCATTTATACATTCGTGTGTGCGCAAATGCCTGGCACGCAACTTCTTATTTACCCTCCGAGCGACTAACATCTTTTCAAACTCCCCACGAAATCTTGGGATTGTGGAGAACCCGACTGTATTTCTATTGTTTCTCTAATCTATATTATTGTCATTATTGTACTATTGCTGTCACTTTGTCACTCTGTTTTTCAGGTTAGGATTTAAAAAAAAAGTAACAGTCGGACCCCACCATTTCATATCGGATCTCCTTTTTCTTCTCACAGTGATCCTGTAGGAAGAAAAAGGAGATCCGATATGAAATGGTGGAGGTCCGAGTCACATTGGAAACAATTCTGATTCGTGGACAGAAACGATATGAATAAAATGACCAACGAATGAATGATCATTCATCAGCCAACAGTTTTTTGTGAACGCGCCTTAATTCCGTCTCGTGGTCGAAGAGGTTAGGAAAGAGAGAAGCCTTTTCCGACATATTTTTGCCTCAAGACGGTACGTGTATGATTCAAAAATCCAAATTTATTTTAAGAATCGCGAAACATATATAAATGAAATATCGATGAGTAAATAAAAGGATTCTTTCTCTATTGTGTTAATACTATAGTTTTTAATTATTGCAATAATTTCCCTTGAAATTTTGGTTTTTTGTTGGTCCCCTGTGGTGCAGTGAAAACAAGGATCGTACTGATAGTTTGACTTGATCTTTCCGTATCTTATGTTTTAGTTGCCTTGTAAATTGGAGCAACATGTCGATCCGACCAGTGTACAGGCCGACTATTGTCAAAAAGAGGACAAAGAAGTTTATCCGGCATCAGAGTGACCGGTACGACAAATTGAAGGTAAAGTTTATAACATGTTTGACCTAACCTCAATTTTTTTAAATTATCACTAAATTGTCGCTTTCATATATTTATTTTATATTTTTCAGATCTTTTCTTTGCTTTGACTAATAAAACATTCTATTTTTCTTGAAAAGTATACAAAAATATATTTCTTTTGTAATTTTGATATTTAAAAAAAAGACACTAATAAGTTTGTTATTACAATTTTAAAATATCAGAGTTTGACCTCAACTACATTGATAGTTGAATAACAAAAAGCAAAATTTAACAATCAACTAACAATTTTTTAAATTATTTTTCTTTTTTAGCGAAACTGGCGTAAGCCCAAGGGTATTGACAACAGAGTAAGAAGGCGCTTCAAGGGTCAATATCTTATGCCAAACATTGGATATGGCAGCAACAAGAAAACCCGTCATATGCTTCCAACTGGATTCCGAAAAGTCCTCGTTCACAATGTCAGGGTACGTAATACGTATAAGATGGATAACAATATTACAGTTTTCAAATTCCATTAATTAAATACTAAGCTTTTGTTTTGTGTGGGTAATATTGCAACAATTTATTTAGTTCCACTGTAATATTTATTGTTGTAGCTTATGCTATCAATCCAATAATATGGATAATATTGTTTAATAAATTTTAATTGCTTTTGGCTTTTTACGGCTATTAATACAAATTTCATTTCATTAGAGGAGAGTCAATTTATGCAGATATCTGCTATATCGACCTCTTGATGAAAATTCTTTTTATAAACTAATTTGGTACTAAAATTTGTATTAATAGCCGTAAAAGGCCAAAAGCAATTCAAATTTATGTAGCATACTAAAAACGGCAAAAATAATCATTGATGCTTAACATTTGCTTTCTAGGAATTGGAGGTTTTAATGATGCAGAACAGGAAGTTCTGTGCTGAAATCGCACACGCTGTTAGTAGCAAGAAACGAAAAGCTATCGTGGAACGAGCGCAACAACTTTCGATCCGCGTAACAAATCCCAACGCGCGTTTACGTTCGGAAGAGAACGAATAAATACTGGATTTTTTTCAAATATAATTATAATAAAACAAAAACAACTACAAATTTAATGTCTTTTTAAGAAACCTGTTCCCTTAAATTTTAATTTTTTTTTATTGTAAGCGGATTTCATAATTTCAATCGTTAAGTTGTGGTAAAAGGCAAATCAAGTTTTCACTTATTTTTTTTCTTTTGCAATCTATTTTTCAATCTACATTTTAATCTAGCTTGTAAAGTAAAGTTTAAAAAAACCCAGTAAGATCGGGTGAATTATGTAATAATCATTATTTTATTAAAGAAAAATAATGTCCAAAATATTTACTCGAGAAACTTTGTAATATGTGGAGCAAGATCAATATTGAAAATGAGATTTAAATTAACTGCCAATGGCTTGTTTAAAAATAAACAGTACCAACCTAACATCGAGAATTCGTTGCTGCCAACCTCTACATGAATTGGATTTTTGGGTTTTTGTTTTCGGTTCAGTCGGTTATTCGACGTGACTTCCAAATATATAAAAATTCACTCAAAAAATGGAAGAGAAACCGCTCAATCAACGATCGGCAGAAAATACAGGTTTTTACATTTTAGTAGTCACGATTTCCATTTTCTCGAAAGTAGTTAGTAATCCTTGTTTTATTACAGAAGTGAATCAAGATGAGCTCATTCTTCAACAACAGAGACGTATTGAAAAAGAGGTTAATAACACACGTTTTTATACAAATATTTATAAATTCTTCATCTTTAGTTAATTGACGCAATTGAATCGAGTTTGCTCGCAATACAAATTTTGTATATACGTACAATATAATTTTAGGTTAAAATCCATCTTGTGGTATTATATTAGTTGTAATTTTCTACAAAATTGGGAACAAACTTTGATTCCAACATTTTAAAAAACAACAGTTTCTTTAATGCTAACAATTATCACTGCTATTCGTATTAAGAGCCATTATTTTCATATTCGGCATAAAATATTTTAGAGGTTAACGCAAAGTTGATATCAATGGTCGATCATTTTTGAGCAGTAATGCAGTAACTTACTATCATAGATAATAAATTATTCGGATCGTTTAATTTTGATATAACTACATGATGTTAGAAAATGTTGACTTCGTTTTATAGATATCTGAATCGATAGCGCTTGTAGGAGAAAAAGAGTCTTTAAAAGCTTTGGAAAGCGAATATGCTGAAGATGAAGTCTATCTTTCAAAAGCGAAGGTTTTGGGTCAGAAATATTCGTTTTTCCGAAGAACAAGGCCAGATGGAAATTGTTTCTTTAGAGCTTTCAGCTATGCTTATCTCGAAAGGTTGATCAGTAATAAAGAAGAATATGAAAAATTTAGGGAACTTGCGTTAAAAAGTAAAGACAATCTAGTAGCTCTAGGATTTCCCCAATTCACAGTTGAAGATTTTCATGATACGGTAAGGATAATTTACTCATATTTTTACGATTTTCAAAATACAATCATCAGTTTCATCTGACATTTCTTTCAAATGAAATTTCTGATTATGTTGCAGTTTATGGAAGTAATCGACAAAGTTGGAGGAGGTACTGATGCGAGTTATGAAGAGCTGCATAAACTCTTTAATGAACAGGGTTATTCGGATTATGTTGTCGTATATCTTAGGTTAATAACTTCTGGTCAGTTACAACGAGAGGCTGAATTTTATCAGCATTTTATAGAGGGAGATCGCACCGTTAAAGAATTTTGTCATCAGGTCTGTATTGATTTACATATATTTTACAATATATTATTCTCAAAATTTGAGAAAAATAAGGAATGAAAATTTCTCTATTTTCAGGAAGTAGAACCAATGTATAAAGAATCGGATCACATTCATATAATCGCGATGAGTACAGCACTTGGAACGGGAGTGCGGGTTAGATACATGGATCGAGGAGCAGGGACGGAGGTAACAGCGCATGATTTTCCAGAAAATGCAACACCATCAGTTCACTTGCTCTATCGTCCGGGCCATTACGATATCCTCTATCCCTGATGATTCTTAGTTCGCTTATTTTCTTTTATCAATTGTATCTTCTGTTTTTAATTGTATGGAAATGTCTCAAACGTGTTTCAACTTCTGATACGTAAATGAAATTCACCGAATAGAACATTTTGAATTTTAAAGAAAGATGTATGGATCCCAAAGTGCTGCACTTCTAGCAACACTTTTTTGCTCGAAGTTCTCATCTCTTTCTACACTTCAATTTTTCTCATAATCTCTTATTTTTCACATTTTGCAAACAGTAATCTCGTCCATCTATAAAAGCTGAAATATTTTTGCGCTCTGTTAAAAATATCATTCTCTGCTGTTGTGCGTCATCAGAACAAATTTAATCAGAAATTTCATCGTCTTGTCAATTTAGCGTACTATTTTATTAATTTTATAATAAGGAATAATAAGATCGATTATAACAAATTATGTACAATGGAATATAAATACAGTAGGACTTCTACCATGTCATGTCGGATCTCCTTTTCTTTTCACAGTGGTCCTGTAGGAAGAAAAATGAGATCCGACATGACATGGTGGAGGTCCTACTGTATTGTGTAAACTAACGTCAATAAATAGCAAATTATATAATTTGCAAGATATTACTTTCTATTGTATTTCTTTGCAGACAAAATATTTTTTAATTATTTTTCTGTGAGGTTTATAAATAAGTAACAATAATCAAATCAACAATTCGAATTAATAACTTAAGTTTAAAACTAATTACATGTTCAAGTTTGCCTCCGGAATAGATTTTTTTTTCTCTATATGTACAGTCGGACCAGTACCATTTCAAGCTTTCGGGGGGAGTATTGAAATAATACAGGCCGCTCGGAGGGGATATTGAACTTGCGCAGTATGCAGTTGCGCATACACGTATGTGTACATGGGTTTGTGTAAGCTATCTGCGCAAGCGTGAAACTACCATAGTGTATGGTAGCGACTAGAGTGGGGACAACATACGAGGGGAACTTGAAATGGTACAGGTCAGACTGTATCACAAAGCTCATTCCTAAAAAAACGTTACTGCATACAGTAGAACCTCCACCATTTCATATAGGATCTCCTTTATCTTTCTCTAGGACGACTGTTAGAAAAAAAAGAGGTCCGACTGCACCACTTTTTAAAATTACAGTCGGTCCTCCACCATTTGAATATTTCGGGGAAAGTTTTGAAAAGATGGAGGTCGCTCGGAGGAATTTTGGTCTTGCGCAGCAGGCATTTGCGTGCACACTTATGTATATATGCATGAGTGTAAACTATCTGCGCAAACGCTTTCTCGAGTGCAGGGGCAAACGATCAAGGCTGATTGCGGGGAACTTGAAATGGTAGAGGTTGAAAATGAAGGTCTAGTGTAAGGTTTTCTCTGGACAAGTTTGTAAACCACCTTTAATAAGGGCGCGTTCACAATATCTCATGACAAACACATTTGGCGTACTTCACGTATATCGAACTGTCAAATGGCAAATGGATGTTGATAACAGTTAATAATATTTACATGTTGTTGCATGTTACATAGGCTTACATGACGAGAATAAAAAATGTATCGTGAATAGTTGTGCACTATGATCACTGAGTGATAATTATTATGAAAGTTCTATAATTATTATTGTAAGTATATGTTATAAATATCTTAAAGAATTTTATTTATTTGATGCATATTATTTATTTAATATTGACTTTCTATTAGTATTCTAATACTCTTAATTTTTTACTTTTATTCTTAGAATATTTATGCGGGATGGCCTCTGCTTCAAGTACAAGTGCTCGTAGTTTATTTGTAGAATCAAAGATGCGATTAGCGGATAGAGTGCAGGTCAATGTGAATAACATTGCATCGTTAGCAAGGCAAATACAAAGAGGTTCAAGAAGTAGTGAAGTAAGTATTTTTCTTATTTATTGTAAATGTTCAATGACTGCATCTGCATTTCGGATGTCACACCTGTCTCTCTCAAAAATCTAAAATAAAACTCATAAATGCTTTGTTTGTAATTCGGCTCATAAAAATACTTTGTTTATCATATTCTACATTCACTAGCCATAAGCTAGTATTATTACTTGTATCGAAATTGTACAAATATTTGTGTAATTATTTCTTCTGATTACGTCTTTTAGATTTTGATGCATTCAGTAAAGAACGTCACTCAACAAGAACATGGTTTAGAGAATTCTACAAACAATTTAAAAAAACTGGCCCTCATCATGACTCATTTCGAGTATCAACTGGACTCTATTGATCGAAGTTCCGCAAAGCTGGAAGAAGTTACTGAACAAGTGAGAGCAATGCAGCGCTGAAATATTGTGTTCATAAATATTTTAATAGCAAAAAACTTATTTCATAGTCTTGTAATTGAAAATAAAAAATTGGAATTTCATTTAAAACTTTTAACAAAATTTGCACTGCTAAAGCACGTTCCCCTCACAGATGCCAGAGTTGCACATAATTTTAGTGCTCCAAGATCTATAACGATAGTAATCTATTTTAAGAGTAAATTAAAACAAGTTATTCTATTTTAACGTAATATATTTGTATTTTGCACGTACTTTCATGTCCCTCTAAATCATGCGAAAAATGGGGAAGTAATGAAAATGCTATGGAAATGGACAGGTCATGGAGTTTATTTAAAACTCCGGAAACATTTTAACTCAGTTAATTCATAATTGAGGAAAGTTTTCAGGTTTATTAATAAAAGAAAATATTTGCGTATTTCATAATGTGATTCCTTCGTATTAGAGGAAAGAATTACATGTATCTATATTTTATGTAAACCACTTCAAGATTGAATCTTGTTTTACAATTAGGTACATTCTATAACGAAAGATGTAGTTGCACCATTAAACAAGTCTTAAGTATATCGCTCAGTTCTGTGATACGACGATGTAACAAGAAAATCTGAATTTTGTACGTATAGTTTACAGGTCATATAAATAAAGTTTTATAATATTTATTAAGTTACAGTAAAATGTTAAATTAACTAGAATGTTAAATTAACTAGAATGGCACATTGTTTCTAATCTCTATAAACATTGATTTCTATTCTAAAATTAATACTAATTCGATATGTATATGCATGCAGCAAGTTAGATGCATGGGTAGTAAATTTTCACTGCTTGATATTTTCCTGGTAAAATTAAAATATGTATGGGATAAAATTCCATATGTACGAGATTTTATAATTGTTTACGAGATATTTCATTTACGTGTTTAAACGAAACATTTTAATTTTACCAATAAAATGTGAAACCAGGTATGCGGGCGCGTCTTAATTTTTCTTATTTATTACATCAAATCGATCGACATCATAATTTATGCAACATCATTATTTTACACTAAAATACTAACAGTGTCTAATATTTTTAAGTCATGAACAGTGTTTATATTATATATTTATAATACGATTTTTTCATTCTCTACGTATTTTTAATTTATAAAGCTGATTTTGGTAACAGTGAAAGAGATTCTCCAGTGTATATGGCTAATACTTTCCAAAAATACAGTATAGTTATGAATAATGGCTCGTTTATGCGAGAAACTTGCTTTAAAAATAATATTCACATATTCTGAAGAGTAGGTCGTTAAATTAGTTACATTTTTTTAAACCTGTCATTAGTCTTTAATCGGATTTTATAACTCAAATATATTTGTTTTTTAGTTTTTTAAATTTGCTTGTTTTTAAATTTGTAAATAAATATATATCTTGAACTACTTTTAGAAATCTTTTTTATTTCAAGTGAAGAGACTAATGACGAATTAGTATAGATGCGTGTCATTTTTAACACTTTCAGAGTAAAACTTAATTAGTGTAAATGAATTCGCATATATTAATTAAATCTATACAAAATTAACTTTTATCATTCGTCTATTTATCTAACAAACCTGTATTTTAATTTTATTGGTTACGCGCAAAAAATAACTCGTGTACAATGTTCATTTTGTATCGAATGTTTAAAAATCGCATAATAAGCTAAAATAATTTTAAGATATAAAAATAAAATCACATTAGACTACTTTTAGGCTTAATCAATTAATTATTATAAGGTAAAGTTTGAGATATCGCAGAAATATTTTTTTTGGCTAATATTTTCTCTTCCGAAATACAATAATATTCGTGAATTATTTTAGTTATCTTACACGTAACTAAATATCTTACAGATAGGCCATGTTATCTTGATTTAATCCCTTGTAATTAAATGCGTCATTGATTATTTAAATTTAAATTCGAATTGTTTTAATTAATTATTTAATTTTTTTTAGTTCATCTTACAATAAAGAGCGACCTTAAAATTAGAATACCCTCTAATTTTTAGGACACCACTTATTTCGTTGCTTTTCGAAACGAGTTTATTCTATCGCGTTGCACTAATTAATATTCATGTTCTCTGAAAATTATATTTCAAAGAAAATTTACAATAGCATGTAGGTAATGTGAAAATACAAATATTTTTAAGAGATAATGTAAAAAAAATAATCGTAGAAGAATTAATTAAAAATACAAAAAATATTTTATGAAACATTCCACATAATATTTTTATAACATGCTTCATACAATATTACTTAGAAATTTTAAATTAATTAAAAAATGTAAACAAATGTTTAAGTGCATAAAAACGTGTAAATTGGTCCGTGCGAGTGCGTTATTTTTATAGATTGTGTATTTTAATGTAGACAACACTGTGCGTGAAAATTTTTAAATATAGGTATAATGCAGAAATATTGGCACCTTTTCAAATGTTAGAAAAATGAATACCCATTTGATCTCAGAGAGACTGATCTCACCTTATTTTTTGGAAAAATTATGAACAGCCTCTTCAATATGTATATACTTTTACGATTGCGTTTTTTACGTCGAAAACATATTAAAATTGCGGTTTTTTCACAAGCATTAATTATGGTCTATTAAGATATAAATAAAAAAAAAAAGAAGAAATATACTTTGACGATGTCTATAAAAACGAAATTCTATTTGACATGCAAGCTTATATTATAATTATATACATATAAGCTTTTTTAAAACGCTTCACTATACCATCATAATATTTTCCCACTGTCTACCTTTTTTTATACTATTTCTACTCTCTCCATTTGGAATTTTTTCAAAGGAGTGTGCTTTTCGCAGTAATTATTATAATAGTAATTGTTAACATGATATCGAAATTTGCATTTAAATTTTATACATGTTGTATCTATACATCTATATATGCGGTGCTTGACGTAATTTTGGTTCTAGGTATTGAATAAAATGCCAGCAGGTATGAAAAATTCCACAGCTACTGATGAAATAAAATTTTTATAGTAGGGACGTTAAGTGAAATTGTGAACGTTTGCTTTCGAGTCTTCGTCAGGTCAACTCAACTCAATTTCCAAAATCCTCATATAAAAAAAATTTGTAAACAATTTGCTATTTTCAGTAGTATTCCATCTTGTAGAGTAATTCGTCGTTTCACGCTATGTGCACATTTTGAACCTGGTGCTGGCTTATTCCGGCCATGAAGTCTTCGCGAAGAATGGGAACCACTGTCGCCCCGGCGGCAGCTCTCCTAAAACAGTAATTTCAGAAGTGTGCTTTCTAATGAATATGCATCGTCAAAAACTCATCTGCAAATCTTTCATAATAGAAATGTTATTACTTTGTGCAAAAGTGTTTATTATGCCTGATATGAGGAGTAAAACACAGGCCTGACGACAGGGGGGGGGGGGGATAACGGAGAGATTCTCCCCGGGCCCGGAATTTTCGAGGGGGCCCGGATTTTCCGGAACTGTGAGAAAATTCATTTTTTTAAAATAAAAGCCTGAATTCTTAATTTGGAAAATTATATATAGGGGCCCGTCATTCCCACCCCCCGGGCCCGGTTTTCCTCTCTACGGGCCTGGTAAAACATACTCTCTAAATCTGAATTAGTAGTTTTCTACTAATGAAATAGTGCCGAATCGTTTACCAATTGCTTTAGTAA